>PNEQ01007777.1:0-36247 GCA_003012365.1 Medauroidea extradentata
AAACTCTCTTAGCTAGAATTTAGGAAATTCAATGCTGAGCATTTTGATACCAAACTTGATATGGAAAACTTGATTATAGAGTTACAGCACATTACCTGATAATTTAACAGAAAACAGCAAAATCAGCCAACTTCAAGTTCACTATAAAACTTTACCACATAAAAATCGCCCAAAATACACTAAAATAAAATGTCGGGAAACCTTGGGCAAATCCACCACTAGGTGTTTACACTCAGAATTATGGTAGGCACTGGAAAATTACCTATACAACAAAATGTTATTACAATAAATTACAGGAAAATGCTCGATCAACAGACACATGTGCAGTTGCAATAAAAATATATGAATTTACATTTGTTACTAGATTTTGGCTAAAACTCCAACATCCTAAACACCCTGAAGAGACTGAAATAGCCTCGGTACAGAAATAGTTAAAGAAGATAATCTGTTCAGAATTTAAAGGTGTATCTTTTAACATCTTACACTTCACAATCACATTAAATTGAGTTCCTTGAATTGTAGTACAAGTCCCATAAGGTTTGAAATGGTTTAATAATACAATATGTTATAAAAGTTTACCTACATAGTATGTTTGAATCAATATTCTGAGCAACATTTTACTTAATGAACACAAGAAAAATAACAATAGTTGTGTTGAACATATTCAACAGTGCCATAAAGGATTCATCACCTGACTAAATGTAGCACAGATCGAAAATGTTAAATCGGGACCAGGTCCGCAACCTCCTCACACTACAGTATACGTGATTAGCCTATATATATATATATATATATATATACATACATATATATATATATATAAACACACACACACACACACACACACACACACACACACACACACACACACACTAGCTGTCCCTTTGCAGCTTCGCCCGCGTGTACTATAGAAAAGAGTAACTAACTTTTAGTTACGTGTTAATTGATGGTGATACTATATTCTATATTATACTATATTCACTGTTTATCTTTAAAACATCAAATACAAACAGATTTGTCCAGTCCACTGCGCTAAGCGTACTTTAATTGCAGAATTTCTTTTTTTAATTCGTCTTTATTTCTCTATAAAACAGCTGCCCGGCTGCGGCTTCCACCGCAAAACAGCTGCCCGGCATTTAACAGCTAGCGTACTCAATAACAGTGTAAAGAGCGGGCGCAATACGCTTGTATTTTGTCATGCAATTCCCATCGCAAAGTCTTGCACGAGATACCAACCCGTAACCCCACCCCTTCCACACCCCAAACTTTATACAATACCTGAGTGAATGCTTAAGGCCTCGATCACAGGAACATACCTACATTTTTTAAACAACAATAGCAATAAAGCTCAAATTGACTCTACTGTTTTTAGGTTTTTTTTTTTCCGGCAATTATTCGAAATTTTCTCGCCGTAAAAACCATCTTTGAACTTCAACGAACATATTTTAAAAAAAAATAATTGGCCAAATTGGTTCAGGCGTTGTTGAGTTATGCGCTTACTAACACATTTTGCAGTTCATTTTTATATTATATATATATATATATATATATATATAATTTTTTTTTTAATTTAGATAAACTGTGTTAGTCAATAGACCATTTAAAAATAATTTTTTATTATTATAGTAAAAATATTAATAGTAATTATTATTTCCTAACCACTCAATATTTGGCCTAATATGAAAAACTAGGTTTAAAATAAGTGGCACCCCCTAAACTATGTGCATGCCGTGATAGGACTCAAACGAAAGCCAGTCAAACCTGTTGGCGTCTTCAAATGTTTGTTACAGTACATACATATTGCATCACCGTCGCCTTGTTCAAAATACAACCATAGCCGACTTCTTTTACGTTTTTTTTTTTCACTTCAGACATGTTTCACACTATCGCAAACCACAAAAATACACAACAGATTAACGCCGCCGCTTCTGGTTTCTAAAATAATGTTAGTGTATCGTTATTTCCAAACTGTAAATTAAAATAATGCAGCCGGTATTTTCACAGCGCCATCTTTTAAATGTTTACTACTCTGCAACAATAGTTGACTTTTTAAACGTAAGTCAACTTCACGCAGTTAAATTCCCAAACAAGATGATGCAATGCGGTCATAATAGACCCGCTGGCTCGCACGACGAGAGGGAAGAAAGATTAAGATGTGAGATTGGCCTGCTATGTTGCATCTTCTCTTGCCCGCTTCGCTAACAACATTTAACCACACGGAACTTGCCAGATATTTATGGTGGGATTATTAAAGGCTAAGTAGCGATGAATAACTACGTTATGTAGCTTAATACTGTTCGAAAGTATACTGTGATGGATTTAATTTAAGCAGACACAATTTTTGTATTCTTTTCATCCAAAAAATAATTTAATTAAAAATTATTATTATTATTATTTTTTAAATTCTGTCCGAGTTATCAGAAGTCCAGGAGATCGAGGTCCGGGTTATCAAGGGTTCACTGTATACAGTATTTACTAGTGTATAGCACACACTTTTATTCAAAAACAACTTATAAAAATTCAGGGATGCGTACTATACATGGAAAATAGAGAAAAAAAAAGTGAAAATAAGGCCGGTGGTCGGTAGAGTGTGATGTGCTCCACTTACCTTTGCCTTAATTTCTCTTTTTTTTTACCTAGGTAATAACTGAGTGCATCACCTAAAGTGTATTATTTGATTAATGAGTTTCCTGTATTTTAAAGTTACATTAAATTGGAGTCATAATAAGGACCAGGGTTTTGTTGGCAAGGTTCATAAACAACCTCTGACATGCGCACGGGTGTTTTCCGGTGCGTGTGCTGTGATACCAAGTTTGGTGCCTGGCTCATCCAGCCAGAAAGTTACTCGTGTGCAAGCCAACGCCCTACATCAGTGCATCGGAATCAAATTCTGAAGCAAATGAACATAAAAGTAGCATGGACTGTGCGCTGCGCGAACGCAATAAGCCCATCCAGCAAAATAATCACATTTCAAATTATAATGATCTTCAGTTGTTTTCTCTTCATAACACCAATCTTGTTCATTGCAGTAATAACATTGACGCGCCGCGGGCGCATCGCCTCTATTGAGCCTCCTCACGGTCCTGCCGGCCACCCTTCCCCCTTCCTCTATGACATCACGAGCCCTGCCGGCTGGCCACCAGACGTGCTGCCACCGCCTGTAAGCAAACAACCCGCTACGCATCTCCTCGTGCCGCAGTGTGTGGGAGACACACCCACCTCCCTGGGCATCTCGCGACCCTCAAGCGAGCGTACCATCCTGCGCCTCCCGGCCCCGGACTGCGCAGATAAGCTATCACCGCCACTCCTTCCCTCCCCCGCTCGCCCTGGCTAGCAGGGTATATAAGGCATGCAGAGAGCAGAATCGGGCGGCAGTTCCGCCAGTTCCGTCACAGCCATTGCAGCGATGCGCAGCCTACCAGCGGCAGCCATCTCCTGCAGTACAGTGCGAGGTCCGAGTTCACGCCTAAGTCTACCGTGCAATCATGTAGGGCAGTCCTCGCCCTTTTACCGACCCACGTTAGTGTCAGGTGGCAGTGGGAAACTGTCGACAGGGGAAGCTACCTTGGATACAGGCTGGGGCTGTGCATTATTTACAGTAAACACAGCACCACCTTAACTCTGTTTGTCTGCTTGCTCTTTTCCCTCCTGGTTTATTTTCCAAATCCCAACTTTCACCTTTCCAGACTCCAACCCGCGACCTCTAACCCTGAGGCCATAGTATAATCAAAGTCAACTCTCTCGGCCCTTCCGGCCTTCCCAGAAACGTCGGGGTTTTGTGTCATTGGTTAGCCCTTTGGCCTGGGATCACTGGCGCCTCCAAGTGGCGTCGACCGATCGCAGTAACGGAGGGCGCCAATAATACGCCCCTTGCGTCATCCAGCAGCTCACCGACTGGAATAGTCGACGCCTACCAAGCGGCGGCGTCGATCGCAGGAGGCAGAGGGCGCCGATACGCCTCCCCGACGCCCCACATCACCAACCGCAGGTGCAGTAGCATTGGCTCCCTGGAAGCCGCGGCCAGAGTTCCCCCGATAACCACGCAAGTCAACCCCCCTTAGTGCTCCACGGCTTGTTTCTTTTCTCTACTAGTTAGAATTGAGCCTTGAGGTGGGAAAGTCTCCCTCTCGTTAATTCTTTCAAGGCTGTATGCAGACAGTATAGGGAGCGGGTCGCCTTGGCCCAGGGTAGGTGAGCTGGTGGGCAGGGTCCTGCTGCGCCTCACGTCTACACTCTGCTGAAGGACGCCGCTGCTGCACGTCAACGAGCTGAGAACCAGGAAGAGAGGACTCTCCCAGGCTACGTACTCTTCCCCGGATCCCCGCATCGCGACCGATACGTTCTCGGGTGCTGTAATATCACCAGCGCCTTATCACCTCTGCCTCTGACACCGGAAAAGCCTCCTCAACCTCCCCACTGCTTCCATCTCCTAGCCCATTCTGACCCAACATTTGCACCTACCTGCAGTTCCACTCGTCCTAAGTCCTGTATTGCCAGATCTCCTTGGCCAGAAAGGCACATAATCGAAATCAGACAACCACAACAACTGCAGCACCCGAGACCCCTCCCAGTAAGAGCACTGTTTACGGAGCCGCAAGCACCCTGCTCCCAGGGGCCAAACTAAGACGCCGAAAGGTAACTAAACAGTACTACCCTCCAACGAGCATCAACATTTTGTAATTAAGTATTTGGGTTATTTACCAGTCGAGACACTTCCGCTAAAATAGGATGTGTTTTTTGTTTATTTACTGGACCAGATACAGTATAATTTTGTGAGTGATAAAAAATAATTTAAAGTAAAATTTATGAGTGTTAATTTTGTTTGAAACATAGTCATGTTGGGTGTCTACAGACGCATTCTGGAATTCTAAGTAATTTGGCTCTCGTGGAGAATTGTGGGTAAACAAACCCTGTTAAAGTTATTGATGTTTAAAGATATTGGTGTTTTTCTTGTAAACAACCGAGTTGAGAGGCGATGATGACGTAGGTGCTGGGTGTGTGCGTGACCCAAGCCTGGGTTTTCCTGGTGATGTGATGGTAGGCTGTTCTCAACTGTAGTTGCACCCCAGTCATGTTTGAGTAATTACAGGGTTGCTACAGGTCTGAAAAACAGGGAAAACCTAGAAAAGTCAGGGAATTTCAAAGTGGTCAGGGAAAACCTGGAAAATTCAGGGAAATTGATTCTGGTGACTGGAAATTCAAAATTTATAGCAAACTTTAGGCTTGATAATAAAAGTTTACAGGCTTTCGTGGTTGTTCTCTAGTTGACTAGCTTGACTTCTGAGCTGGTGTTGCATCTTCATGGCTGCAGGCCTAGTGATTCTCTTTTGGACAACTGCACAACCATTCACTGTATGAAAATGTTATATCCTTCCTAACAATTCATTTTAAAAATAGTTCTAGATAATTATAACTTACTACAGTTCTCTGGATTGGGATATCTGAGTGTGTCAAACCTGTCTGTAATACATTTATAAACAGTTTAAAAAAAACAGTACCGTAAGTTTAATATATTTGAACATTTAAGTTAAATTATCGTAATTTTTAATTTTACGTAAAAGGCTGGAAATTCATAATTTTGTCTGGAAAACCTGGAAAAGTAAAGGTAATTTGGTCTAGAAATTCTGTAGTAACCCTGAATTAGTTGTTGTGTCCTGCATTTTGTTATAGAGAATCGTTCTGTGTATTGTTATGTTTATTGATGACGGGCAAGCGCACGTCAACATATTTTAGATTTGTTAGTCCAGTAAATAAATATTGATTTTAGTGATTGATCCAGAGGAGACTCTGCTGTTTCCGGCATCGAAGGCGCTGTGCGCATTCTGTCGGTTGAAAACTTCCTACTTTTTTTTGTGACTTGGATCATGCTGGTCGTGTGTAGCTGTGAAGTGGTTACAATTGCAATAGGCGGAGGACCCGCACGCGCTGATAAACTGACTGACCCGGGCTGGATCAATCGAGATATTTAAAGCTGTTGAGCTTAAATCTTTGACCTCAGATTCTTAACCTATAAGGAAGGCTTGGCCAGGGAATTAATTTTGGAATGCATTTACTGTAATTTCAAACATAGGGCACATGTGGCCCACATGGCACTTTTTTGTGCAAAGATGTAACTGGCCTGTCCAAAGGTTTTCAGTAAAACCTGCCAATACCATGGAAGGTGACTGTATTTTTTTTTCCTATTTCTTCATTTAAGGGCATCCAATTCGAACCCCCCCCCCCCTCAATAGTGATGTATGTGGCACTGTTTAAAGAAAAGAGGTACTGCACCGACTAAGCTAGTCAGCTGAGGCAAATACGTAATTTCTACATCAAATTTGTTCCATTTTGGTACTAAGCCAACACCGTACCACCACAAGAGAAGTAGGGAGGGGGTGAGAAGGCGAAGTTGTAGTCGTAAACTGACGGGTGTCAAGAGTGGGAGGCAAAGAGAAAAAAAAAGCAGGTGGTTCTCATGGCCAGGTTCCTTCATCACTACTCTTCTTCCTTTCCTTTTTTTTCCCTTTCGCCTTCTCCCTTGCTCTGTTGTAACCTTCACTGCTAAAACCCTAATTTTTTTTTTTTGTTTGTCGTTATCTAAGTTCCTGTTCAAAGTGCTTCTCAGTATTTACGCGATACGAGGGTTAAATCTTGTCTGATGATGGCCAGAAGTTTGCTAGCTTTTAATCAGGTACTTTTTAACTGTTGTGTAAGGGTGCTTTTGATTTTACAAACACCCAGTTAGTTATGGAAGCTTCGGCTTTCAGTCTCGCGACAGCACTCCCTCCGGGGGCATATGAGGAATCGAAGGCGGACAAAGTATGCTGCTCGGCAATTTGACTTGGCAGAATCGAAACTTAGTGGGTGGCGGTCGGAGGCAATATAAGTTAATTTTGACGTCTCGTGATTAGCTATCGTTTTAAGAGGAAAGAAAGAAAGGAAAAGGGTGTCATCATTCTCTTTAACCTTTCCTCATTCCCTACCCAGGAAAGATATTTGACATCTTGTCTCATGACCAGCTGTCGTTCCATGAGAAAGGTAGGAAGGAAAAAGTGTGTCATTCTTTTTTTCCCTTCCCCCCTCTCACTCAACACACCTGGAGAGATAAAAAAGTCAAGCTTGCTGCTGTCACTGCATGTTATTTCAGTGAGGGTATGAGGAAAGGGGGCTGTGCTGGAAGCGGCTGGCACAGCAAAGCGAGACAGGGAGGGAATGTTGTTCAGACCACACGCACACGTGCGCATGTGGCGAGGGCTGGCAGGCAGCTAGCGACCTTGGTAGAGAGACAAGCCACCTCCCCCCCCCCCCCTTGCCTGGCTCACAACCACCCTCACTGCCCTCACACTCTTAACCAGTGTTATCTTTCCTCTCTCTTTTATATGTTGCCAGCCACGTGATTCAAACTTCGCTCAACTAATTTACGACTACATATCTCGGAGCCTCGATATTTTTTTCGCGATTTCCGCGGGGAAAAACTGCTGTCTTAATTTCTGCCTTGACTAGGGCGCGCCACGTGTCGGCCGCTCGCAATTAACAGGATGTGTTTCCTGTATTCTTGTGCACTCTAGGGTGGTCCGAATTCCCTTTAAGGCAAATCTGAAGGTTCTAGGTTGAGGTGGATGGGAAGGATGCAGACTCTCTGGCCCCCTGAGTCAGGTAACAGTCGCGCGTGGTATTACAGGTAAGGGGAGGATGTAAACTCTGACCCCCTAGGTCAGGTAGCAGTCGCGCATAGTATTACAGGTAAGGGGAGGATGTAGGCTGTGGCTCCCTGGGTCAGGTAGAAGTCATGCGTGGTATTGAGATAAAGGTGAAGGCTTAGAGGTGAGGTAGAATGCAGACTCTGGCTTCCTGGGTCAGGTAGCAGTCGTGCGTACTTTTGAAGGATAAGGGTTGTAGTGCCTAGGTAAGCCCAGAGAGGAAGCCGTGGCCTAGACGACTGATTTACTGAGGCATATTGCCCTCCTTATATACCCCAGAAGGAGGTGGAAAAATACCGTTAGTGGGTGGTGCTGTGGCTGTCTTCTGCTACAGGCGTGCCACGCCAACACTCACACATTTCTCAACGAAACACCAAACTACTTCTGCGCATATAAAACTTCCACCGTGCACTGAGTATTTTACTGTGTTGCTGTTAAAAACAAGATTCAAACACACAAAATATATTTAAACACATTATTCTGAAAGAAAATTAACAAAAATACACGTTAATCACTTATTGAGTGTCCTTTATAGCATGTTGCTTGAAAGCATGTTTATTTTTATGACAGCTTGTTTACAGCATCTTTGCTGTGGCGATATTTACATTTACAATTCTCAAAAAGTCTGAAACACTTGTCTTAGTGACGGAATATAGTATTATAGTTACAAGCAAATTCCTGTAAGTTTATGTGAAATTACGGCAACACGGACGTACGTTTACCAGGTAAGTCCCTTTTCTGTGTTAGGCTGGTAGGCCTAACCTAAAAGTACAAAATATGTCGGGATAAGCTTTACAAAAAATATAAATAGCACTATGAGGTGTGTCAAGTGGGACTTAAAATGCCCATTGGGCTCTCCACCATTCCCCCCATTGCGCCCTCGCGACCTGTACACTCTTTCTTCACCCCCAACTCTGCACAACTGTCTCCTGAATGTTATGTTTAGTTAACAATTACCAACTCGCACCTGAATGCGACAAACTCTCGTGACTTGTGTCTGCATCTCGTGACTTGTGTCTGCCTTTCGTGACTTGTGTCTGCCTCTCGTGACTATTGACTCGTGACACTGTCCATGGGAAGGACATGTTAGCTAAGGTAACGTTCAGCGGAGTGATACAAGATCCAAATCTACCAGCAACTGCAAAATTACATTTAAAAGGTATAACAAAAGTTTTCAAATATTGATTCTGTAATTTTTACATCAAATATTAAACAATACAGACAAAAATACATTAATCGGGGGAGATAGATGCACATCAACGAAACTACATTTGCGCCGAAATATTCTAAGCAACCCCTTGAAAAGGCTAACCAACAACATATGTCATGAAGGAATTCCATGAAGCAGGCGATCGACCACAACTTCGGGACCAGAAATTCTACAGCCCGGAGAAGAATGCAACACAAGAAGTTACTCACTTCACTAGGAAAATTTAATAAACTACTAAAAACTGCCAAAAATCGTAACTTAAGAAAATACCAAGAAAAATGTATCTCAACAAAAGTACATAATTAAAATTCTACTGTGGTCAATTTGAAACCAAACAAGTCAGAACACTAAACAAAAAACTGTATTTTAAAATTCCCGACTATATTTTATATTTAAGTTTTGAAAACTGAATTTTAATTACTCATGTGCCTAATTACTAAGTTATTAGATCTTGTTTTACCATCCTGAACAACTGATGAAGCAACACTGAATGAGGCACATAGCCTGTAGTTAAAGATTTAAGAAAATATATACAGTATATATGTATATATATTATATAGTATATATTATTGTTGTGTGCCATGTACCTGGAGGCCAGTGGTCGGCGGCAGTTTCGTAACACTTTGTGGACTGGCCCCTGAATTATAGGCTGGGCGGCTACATGATGGAAGTCACGCCGAAGCTACGTCAAAGATACCTTTCCCAACTGCGTCTTAACCCTACGAGGGCGGCCTACGTGACTCAATTCATGTCCGAAACATAAAGTAATGTCTATTTTTAGACCCCTGTAGTGCTATTATTCCCAGACTGTTTCGAGGAGTATAAAACCACAGAATCTGCAAATTTGGAGAGAGTTCGCTATTGGTTGTGCTAGAAGAAGGTGCTATGGTTGTGATTGACTGGTGAAGACATCTTGGTGACGTCAAGAGTCTACTGTGAGACGGCAGGCGGCTACCTTCGGAGCAGTGTTGGATGAACCAAGAGGATATATATATATGTATATTTTTTTTATACACATTTAAATAAAGTAGAGGGGATTGCGTATACACTTAACAATATAGGGTGGGTTCTGCATACCTGGATACAATACTTGCTCTGAAAAAAAATTTCATAGAATACATAATTCACGGTAAAGTTATGTACATACTGTTAATAAATAATGATGTAGCCTGATCAACAAACATCAGGGGACAGATAACTAAAAGTGTAAATTTTTTTAAAACTCTATTTATTGTACAGTACTTATTTGTATTGCACAAAAATCAATGCTTTCCCACAAAATATGCACTGTTGTTCCTAAAAAGAATTATTTTTATTCTTTTATATACAGTAAGGGCTAACAACCAGATAATTTGAAAGAACGGTAGTCCGAGATAATTGGACCATATTAGAAGTGATTATAATTGCTTGAAGTCTTTTCAATGTTTACCAAAGGAATGTGTCGACCTTCTGTATGTTTACCTTAAGTTACTCTTTAAAGTATGAGATTACTTCAAACTTATTTACTATACTGTACATTGTATCTTGTAATAGTTAAGTTATTTGGTTAGTGATTAAAAATACAGTTAATCCATTTAATGCTTTCTTTGAAATCAAGGATGGTCAGGAAAATTTCCAAGATAGATAGAATGCTTACCTACAATTTAATGTCTGGTTTGTACACTCTGACCAATTCAATATGCTTGTTTGATAGACAAGTACATACCAATAGACATTGTTATAACTTGTAGATTCATGTGTAATACATTAAATAAAAGAATGTCAGGAATTGCCTGCTAAATGGTTTGTGCCACTTATGCTTTGTGTTGGTTGCTTAGGTAAGTAGTCACTGTGTGTTTAGCAATATTACATTTGCAACTACACTGGACCCTCGATTTTACGAATACTGACGGTTCCATTTCTGACTTTCGTAAAATCTCTATCTTCGTAAAATTGATTGAGGCCAATTTCGGCCACCACCCCTTTACCAAATTTTAAAATTCTGTTTTTTTGCAAAGTGTATCCAATGGGGCCCCAATTTTCCTAGCGTTTTGCGGGAAAGTAAGACAGTATATAATTAAAATATAAATTTATATCACAAGACGGACGTCTTCTGATTAAAAGGGTATCCCTGAACTGTAAAAATGACTGTCCCTTGTCCTTAAGAAAAAAAAAAAAGAGGGAGCACCTAGTGTCCTCTTGCGATTGCATTGTCTGACAGCTGTATCGTTTCACACAAAAATTGGCAAATAATAACTGAAGTTTATATTTACATCAATATACAGACATCTTTCTGATTAAAATCACACCTAAGAACAATCAATATGACCAATCCATGTCACAAAAAAAATTGAACACCAAACATGGATGTCTTCTCGCAATCTTGTAGACTTGATGTACGTAAGTTAGCAATTTTTTTGGGAAAGTAAACCTAAAAAGGTTTACAAGACTCTTGTCAAAACGAAACCAAAATTGCTGATGCACGCAACTTTTTTTTTTTTCGTTGTGCTTTTGTACTGTACTGTATCCTGTTCTTGTGCCCTTTTAACGATGGTACGTGCAGATATTGTATGTACGGCAGGAGTCGAGTTAATGCAAAAACGGGGCCATCAACGAGTCTTAACTTAGTCACTTATGCCGTTTTTACCCGTAGCCCAGTCGTGTTTACTTTCCAGGTGCTTGCCCTGCTGATATGTAGTGCTGATAACGTGTCCCCCCCTTTTTTTTTGCGTCGTGCCTTCACTTCGCTGCAGTCTTGCAGTCACAAACACACACACTGCCACAGCATAATACTCGAAGCAGACAGACATAGGTAAACATGCGCCAATCACCTGCATCATTGATAAATTCCATGAAGCCAATGATCTGGCCACAATGTTGGCGCCAGAAATTCTACAGCCTGTAGGAGATTGCAACACAAGAAAATTCTTACTTCCCTAGAAAAATTGAATAAAATATTAAAAACTGCCAAAACTCGAAATGGGTGTGGGTGTAGGTGGGGTACAAAAAATTCTGTTGTGCACATGGTAATAGAGTGATATGGGCTAGGAGAAGGGAGGGTCCAGGTTGGTTGTCTCCTGGGTATTTTTTTTACTAAGGTGGGGGAAGATATTGGTTGACAGTTTTGTGAAGGCCCCTAAATACCCTGATAGTTGGACTGGACATGCAGGGGCTTGAGGCTGTGGGCCTCTGCCTTCGCTCGCTCCCGCCGCAGTGTTGGTGACTGGTGACGTCAGCGCCTCCCCTTCCATTCTCCTCCCTTCGGTTCCCCTCACTTCCGCGCCTGCGCGCGCACCACCCCCTCCTCCCCCGCGATCCCAAGTGGACGAGGACTGGCCTAGTGAGCGATGATGCCTCGTCCGCGAGACATCCTCTCCTGAGCTTAGGTAAGCAACTGCAACCTCCTATGGTCTTTATGCCTCCGGGTAGGTCCCTTCCTTCGCCGAACGTCTTTTCATATGTATCTTTTGAAGTGCTCTCTATAAAATTGTATTTTTGTTATTAATACATTGTCGTATGACATTCTGACTCCAGTTATTCTGTTGTTTGTGTTAGATGTCCCTCCCTACCCTCGTCCCGATATGACTCCCCGAGAGTATTATATATGTATTTGTGTATTTATAATTGTCGGGTTGGTTTCCCGAACATTACAGTTTGACGCTCCGCCACTAATGTAATTCGTAAGACGCTTCCCCTTTGAGCTTGTTTCTTTGAGGTTAGGCGTAAACACGTGGAATAATGCTACCCCAGGTCCCTCTAACCATTCAACTTATTTCTTACCTTAATTCATGATGCAACTTGTATAAAAATAATAGGGTTTATTATGTTAGATGTACTATAGTGGGCAGTTATCTTGGCTTCTCACAGTGCGGGGACACCGGGACAGGGGAAGAAGAGGAGATAAGAAGAAAGCACACAGTCGACAACTGTTTAGTAGATGTTAGGAAAATATTGACCCTCGGTGTATGCCCGAAAATATAAGGTGAAGACGGGAGAGCAGGAAATAATAAAATCAGTTATTCAGTGTTGTGATGAAGAAACGGCAAGTAAATGCTTGATCCTCTACAGAGGGCAACCAGCAAGAGCAGCAAAGTACATGGGTGTGAGAGAAAGTGATATATTCAGGATTCGTCATGTCAGCAAAGAACGACCACATTAGCCACAAACCTCTTCAGAAAAAACAGATACTATAAATTTCCACATAAAGTTTTTAATATACTGTTACTTAGTTTATTGTGGAACTGAAGGATATTATCATCAAAGACATTCAGACTCTATGAACGTGAATGAGATGAGTATCAAAAAGTGCCAGAAAGCAAGAGGGGAAAATGGGAGATCCCCGAAAAATAAACAACCGAACAGCGACATCGTGCGACACTATCCTACATGCGTAAATCCGGAGGTCAAACACCAGCCGTGTTAGAACTCGGATTGCCTTGGTGTAAGGTAAGTGCTCGACCGCCGTAGCTTCTTATGTAGTTAAGAACTTCGGAGTTCTGTTTTTCAGGAGGAATGTATAATTTATTGTTTGAGTAATGTTAACATATTTCGCACCAGTACTAAATAAAATAATAACGCCTGACAATAAATTTACCTACAACTAGATTGACATAAAGAACATCCTTTGTTAGTAGCTGACATAACCTGGTTGGCAAGACTATTTTTTTTTTATTTACCGGTACTTATCAATTTATTTGTGCGTTCTATCTGGTTCAACGCTAAGCAAAAACCGTTCAGTAGGAGAGCCCATGCTTTTTTTAATTTATGTTTACTGACTTGCTTAAAGTTTGTAATAATGTCAAGTAAAATTATGATAGTGTAGATGGTTTTAAATTCTTGTTCTGCATTCACTTAATATATTCTTAACCACCTTTCTCCTTCTAAGGTCAGATTCATTAAAAATCCATCACATATGTTTTGTTAGCTCTTTTTTTTTTTGCATTGTTGTAGATAATTAAAAACCCATGTTTAAAAACTGTTGCAAGGGATCAATAAATTTGCAAGTAGTAATAATGTTTGTATTTGGCCAAAAGTTGTGCTATAAAACGCTATGTAATAACAAAATGGTGAAAAACAGTAACGTTTCAACCATAGGCGAAGCTATGGGGTTGTCCGGGTATGCACAGGATCACCCGGCCATTAGGTCTGACAGGTGTCAACACAAATCTTATTTCTAACTCCTTTAGAAGTGTTGGAGAATTCCTCAAACCTTCTTTTCACAAGCCTCGTGAACAATGGAAACACTAATGTATCTACAGGCAACCTTCGCAAACACGCATACACAGACGTACGCACAGAGCAAGTAAGAAATGGAAAAAACCAAAGCATAAAACTACTGTTTCTTCAGTTCATGGAATTTTTGCATGCGCACTACAGCACCCAGCTAGTTGGCAATTGTATTTATTAAATTCATCACTCAAAAAGTTCTCGTCAAAAAGTATTAATATTTCTACCATTGTTATATTCAATGTCCCAATACCAAATACTGCTTAAATAGCGCAGTTTTCCCCTTGAAATTCAAAATTTTCCTGGGGAGGATCCCTGAACCCCCCCACCCCCTATTGGGGAGATCAGTAAAGGCTAGGACCACCCATTAGCTAATCTCTAGCTTCGCCTATGGTTTCAACTCTAGACGGATTTTGATTTTTGAAGTTCATTTTACAATGTTACGTTAAAAACATGCCGTTAACGTAAAAGAAAAAATGCTGTTAGTTTTATAATGTTTGAAATAATATTTTTCCACTGTTAAAATTTAGTTTTATAGAGTTTATTATTTATTAAAAAAAAAAAAACCTTTTAAATTCATTAATTCACAATTAATGCACTGCATTTTCTCTTTTTTTGTGTGTTCGCCTCTACGTTCTGAATGTATAGTCGGCAAAATTAATCTAATTGAAATGTGTCAAGTAGTTTAAACTATGTGTTTTCATTATTACCAACTTTTATGTAACTTGCAATGTTCGTATGCAAGTAAGTTGACCGTTTAAGAATTTGCATACCATTTTTCAACCATTTGTTGGTATCTACCTAATTTGGCATACATATGTAAGTTAGGTAACAATGCAATATTATGCGTTACATTACACGTGTATCATTATATTATTGAAATTACGTGAACTAAATCGAAAAAATTATGTTTTTTCTCTTATTTAAATTGCAATGACTTGTATAAAATAGTCAGACAAACCAATAAATAAATTCCCGAGATTCGAGACTAAAAAGAGAAGAAACAATTTAAAGCAAAAAAGAAGTTTGTTTTAAAAAAAGTGAACTAAAAAGAAAAAAATTAATTTTAGTTACATTTGTCATATATGTACCGTTATATAGCAGGCATATTGTTGGTTCAAAACAACCACTGTCTTGGTAACTCATTGTCATAATACATGCATACGTAGGTAGCTAAGTTCTAGGGCCATAAATAAATATAGATATTTTCGATATACATAATTATATGTATGTATATAAAGGCTTGAGGCGCTATAGTTTTTTTGTATAGTTTTGTGGCTTAGCTTGTAATGAAATTATGAAATTAGTAACGTGTATAACGGCTAGTGCCTCAATCTTAAACATTTACAGTATATGTGTATATAATATGTAGTATTTTAAAAACATATTTTGTTCTATACTTCTGTATCTATGTATGCCTATACTACGACAAATTTCTAAGAGAGGGGTTATTCTGAACCTAGAATATACCTGTAAATTTTTTTCTGTTTACCATTTTCAATTTTTTAAAAAATCTTGTTTTTAATTTTTTTACTTTTAATTTTATGTGTGGTTTAGTGTACCGGAGGACTTTTCCATAGCCAAGTATTATTACGAGCACACACATTGTACATCTTTTTAAAGTGCCCTTTGATGTAGAATTAAAAAATATCTTGATGTGTGTCGAAGCAGATACTGTAGGCGTTGTGATATTATCAGTTAGTCTGACTTACATTCACTGACTATTATTCTGCAGTAGGATAAATATATTTTATTTTCAGGTTTGCCTTACTACAACAACATTTCCATTAATTTTAAATTTTGGTGCAATAATTTTAGCTCTAAGAAAAATTGTGTAGCATAATTTGTATAACATGTATAATGTTGACATGTGAATGTTTTGGTGTTTTGCCGCTATAACAAATTGTATAGTGTTTGTTACCTTCTCATAGATGTGGTGTCATAATGCTCTCCTTTCTTCTTTTGTATGCACGTATGTAAGTGCATCTGTCTTATTATTAATACTACAAATTCTTTTGGATTAATTTGATGTTACAAAATTATAAACTTATTCTGTTTATGTTCTACAAATTGCAACTGTCCGCATCTGCGTTCTACATGAGTGATTAAACACAAGATCCCCACCTAGAGCTCTACTCAAGGGGATTGGTTGTAATTAACACAAGAGTCTTATTGTATAATGTGTATTTCAAAATTAAAAAAAATAAAATTTTCATTGACTGAATAGTTTTTTTTCCCCAAATCTTGCATATTTTTTACGGACGGAAGTAAAACATAACAGCTTTATAAAATAGTTTTCGCATATCCTGAAAGGTATATTCGTATTCCCGAGCACAACTGCTGCAACTCACAAATATGTTACACTTATGTAGCATATGACGGAATGCGCCAAATGTTTTCTGCCCTGCTAGTGTCAGCCTGGTAGGTGGTCCTGGACAGCAGGATATCAGTTTTCTTTGCCCTTCTGTCTTGATAATAGCAATATGAGCTCGGACACCAACTTAACTGCCTAATATAGTACTAGACGTATTTTTATGTGAATATTCCCAAATGGAACAAAAAGGTTGTAATGATAGCCCAGTGTTTTCTTTTCACGTGCCTAAACAACAGCAGAGAATTTCTCCAGTGTAGAAAGATGGTAAGACCACAAGGTACGCAGCAAGGTTAATTTTTATTAGAAACATTTTTTTTTACGTGACTGTATGTAAATAACCCAGTGAATATTGAAAATGGCTATGTTTGTGATTGTATTTTTATTTAATTTCATGTTTTTAACGGCATCTCATTCTTAAGGGCGTGGTCTACCACATTTTTCATCACCATTTTTTAAATTTTTTATTTGTACTAGATATTTTTTTTTCTTATCTTAGACACAAAATGTGACTAAATTTGGCTCTTATGAAATTTTTTTTATCTCTCATAGTTTTTGCATAATGGCTTGTTAGTCATATTTTGCATGTTTCCGTTTTAACGACTACACTAAAACCAACTGCTATACCTAACTAAAAAAAATCACAGTGGTTAAAGACATTGCAGGCTACAACGTCATGCTCATAAAAATAAAGAATAAAAATTATTTGTATTTAAAAAAAAAATATTGAATTTTTAAAATTTTTATTTGCAGTTTCATCCATTTTTTAAAACACAAATAATTTTTACCCTTTTTATTTTTATGAGTATGACATTGTAGTCTGTAATGTCTTTTTCCACTGTGATATTTTTGAGTTTGGTACAGCAGTTGGTTTTAGTGTAGTTGTTAAAACGGAAACATGTAAAATATGACTTTAACAAGCCATTACGCAAAAACTATGAGAGATAAAAAAATTTAATAAGAGCCAAATTTAGTCACATTTTCTGTCTAAAATAAGAAAAAATTTTCTGGTACAAATAAAAAATTTAAAAATGGTGATGAAAATTGTGGTACACCGCGCCCTTAAGTGGATCTGAAGGTATTTTTGCACCTTAACTTCCTAAGTACCATGTGCTTATATTTTTGTGGAGGAAAACATGGGTGTTTGGGTGACACACTGGCCTACTGCAGACAGTCATGCCCTGCTCCACCATCTTACCACCCACCTAACGGGACTTCCTCCCACCTAGACCCCCTAACTCCAGGTATAAAAGGGGCGCGTCTCGTCCAGATATTCAGAGTACGCTAGCAGCTCCCCCAAGCTCCCGACTCTCGGCGCACACACACACACAGTCCTACCCTAGCGCTGGCTTCTTGCGAAGGGAGCCCCCCAATGCCCAGAGCTGGCTTCTTGCGAAGGGAGCACTTTACTCCCCCGAGCCGACTTCTTGTGAAGGGAGACACTCAACCCTCTGAGGCGACTTTTTGTGAAGGGAGACCCTCAATCCCTTCCTCACCGAAAACCATATTACACATTAGGCCATGCCGGGAGGCTGAGACGTAGGTGGCACTGTTGCACCTCTCCCGTGCCACACAGTTGCATAAGGGAACACACGCTATAATGCCAGTACTAGTCGCTACGAAGCGCGCTACCCATGGTATCCAGGAATCTTTGGACTTTGTTGAATCAACCACGTGCATAGAGGCTCATGAGCTAAAAATTGTAAATTTTGTATCGTACAGCATCCGAGAGTTGTGGATCAATGTTAGAGTAATCGCAGTGTAAATTCCAGTGTATGTAAATACCATGTAATTATTGTGAATCAGTGATTGTACCGTTGTGCTATTTTCTTGTGCAATACATGTGTGAGACAAAGTTACTACCTTTCTTCCAATGAGTAAAACTCCCGAAGTCCTCGAAATCCGCATTAGCGAAGACAATATACTAGCCTTGCAGGATCCTAGGGTAAAAGCCGCACACGAACGACGGCGTTGGGTATGCTCCCCGCCACAGATTTATCACCTCAATTCTTCTCCTAAGAAATTCCCAGACCACAGTTGTCCTTTGAAGAATTCTGTCAGAACCAGTGCCAGGCACTTACGAACAGTCACAAGCAGGTGAACGACGAGCAGACACCCCCAGCTGGAAGCAGTACATTCGCAGGGGCAACCGAGATTCACTTTGTTGGAGCTTACGTTGCATGGCCCGAGCGGCATTCGCCGGTCGTAAGCCCTCTAAAGTCACCACCTCAAGCCACGCCACCACATCCCATTCTGTTACAGCAACTTAGGACAGAGGCTCGCTTCAAACCCAAGCCTCTCTCCGACCATTCGGCCACCGCGGCCCCACATTATTAAATGTTATGTAATGTATAATAAATGTTTTTTACAATGCGTTAATGAAAGTCTACCATTTTGTATTTTATTTTTTTTATAAAACTTGAGTCTGTTAATAAATTTAATTAGCCTTGTAACTCTGCTATGAGTTCGTATAACTACTGCACTTCTTATTCTAGTTATCGTGTTATTTCTGCACAGAATTTTCAATATCATTCCTAGAAGCACTTTTATTTTAGAGTTAGATTGCTGCTAGGGTGAATTGAGAGAGCGAGATGGAGAATGATCGGGGGGAGGGGGGAGAGAGACACCAGAATCAACACTGAATTGTTGTACTGACTTTGCGGGTGATATCTATCACCTGATGTAGTCTTCCTGGTAGGCCCCCTTCCTGATGTAGAGGTCTGCTGTTCCGATGAGCATCATGCCGTCCTGTTGCTAAGCATGATAGGCGAGGAGCGGTCCCAACCTTCCTCACTTTCCAGTATCTCTCCAGCAACTGTGTGTCTCCCTTGGTTCAGAAGGAGGGGAGGTAGTGTTGAGGGAGGGATCGGTGGCAGGCTAGGAGGAAGCATGCCCAAATATGTGCCAGCCTGGCTCTCTCTCTCTCTCTCTCTCTCTTTCTTTCTCTCTCTCTTTCTCTCTTTCTTTCTCTCTTTCTCTCTTTCTTTCTCTCTTTCTCTCTCTCTCTCTTTCTCTCTTCAAGATGTGGCAAACAAAACAGATAATAAAAGAAGCTAAACAACTTTCAAATATCTTCTTTTTAGGTGTGAAAGTAATAACAGTGTAATTTTCTTTGAATAAACTTAAAGTTAAGGATCAATTTGAACAAAGTTATTAGTTTTGTGCATCTCACAAGTTGCCTATGCTTATCTTCAGAATTTAATTCAATTCTTTGTGTGTGATATTGATAGATTACAATTCTGAATTTAAAAGTTTACAATGTTATTTATCTTATTGTAAGTTAAATAAATTTATAGTACGTACAATGTTCAAATTTCAGTGCAGTGTGTATTGAACTGCAGTTGAGACTGGTGAGTTAGGGAGATGTTGACTGGAGTGGTGGGACAGTCTGTGGCATGCTGTTGACAGTACCTGGACTCGCAGCACATTGACCAGCTGACGACCTACCTACAGGCACTACACAAGCAAGGCCAAGCCACAGAGGACCACACCACTCTACTGCTCAACTGCTACACTAAGCAGGGCAAGCTGCACAAGCTCAAGGAGTTCATCATGGTGAGTCTTATCTGCTTTCTCTGGCTGGGTGTGTTGAGTGATGGCTTACGGCATGGTGAATAATATGAGCATATGATGTAGTGGACAAGTTGTTTGAAGTCCACTGCTATGTTTCCTTTAAACAGTTGTTTCTTTCTCGTTCCCTGTGCTTCACTATGTCTGCCCTACAGCAAGGTCTTGTTGGGTGCAGAAGAGCAAGGAGCTAATGCAAGCCTGCAGCCAAGGTCTCTCACTTGACGTGGAATTTATGTGACGTCTTGTCTTTATCGTCTTCTTGCAGCTGTAGGAGCTGGATGGGCTCATGAGATGGGTAGCTAGGTTTGGATAGTGCAACTGTTGGGTTCCTGTCGTACTTCGGAACCTGCCGCCTGACTTTTGAAGCGGGCAGTTCAAAGGTTTGTGATAGCCTGTGTTACTCTTGCTGGTGGTATACAGTAGTTGGTTCATGATAAAGTGAGTATTTTTTAAAGACTTGCTAAATTTATATTTTCTGTGAATTCGCATCTGTCTGCTGCATGTAAATACAGAAAACCCTCAATCTAACGACACAGCACAGTGCCAGGTAATTGTGTCGTTAGATAGCCAATGTTGTTAGTCCCGAGGTAATTAACTTTGACACCCCCAAAATTAATTTTTTTTATAGTTAACATAGAGCAATTACTGACTTAAAATAAACATGTTTTTCGTTGAAATAATATTTTTGTATACTGAAACAGTGTCTTCCAAGTAAAATGGCGCTCCATAATTCCCCACTTGCCGTGATGGGTCGGCGCGCTCGGTCTGGTTGTGTAGTTTGGGGGAGGGGAGGGCGGCCCGCTAGCCTTGGCTTGTCTCCCTCTCAGCTCGCTGTGCGTGCGTGATTCATCCTGCTTGCGAGGCGCAAAGCTCACACCGATCACAACACAACTACTCTTGTTATTTACGTGAAAGTATACTGCAACAATTTAAAATCTTTCAATACAGCCATTGAGTCTATTCTTTTTTTAATTGCACATGACCTGTTGCAGCTTGTCACCATTATACGATTTTAAGAGATACTAATAAAAATGCTAGAAAAAGAAATAAAGTCTGTATTTTTTTAAAAACCGGTACACCTATTAGTAACATTAATTTAGAGCCACTCAAAAGGACTAAAAACTGACGTTTCAAAGTGCTTTGTCTTCGGCTTATAGGAAAAATCGTAAAACTATGCACAACACACCAGTTTAATGCTCTGCACTGCGAATAGAGGCAAAGTAATTCTCGACACGCTGGTCACAGTCGCTCTAATCGCTACACTGTTGAGCGAGCCTAGTCAAAAACCTTATCAGCCCACATGTAGCATACGGGAGTAGTTGTAGGCCGTTTTTAAGCTGCAGCCATATGCCTCACATACCGAGTGACCAATAACAGAGCAGAAGTTGTCAAGGTCAAGACGAGTTCGAACTCTAATGCGCACAACCTGATTTGAAGCTAGAGAATAGAAGATGAGATAACGCTAGATTGTTTTCGTTTTTTCTTTTATGGACTGAGTGCCATGCTGGTCCTTTCTTTTGCTTTGCTGTAATGAAAAAAAGAAAATAAACATGTCGTCTCTTCACCCCCCAACCCCCTGGGCACTCACCAGATACTGAAACAAAAGGTTTGTTTTACTCGCACTTGACCCAGCATCTCTCGCGTCTCCCTGGAGTTGGTGGAGTTGGAATAATGTTGACCCAGGTCAGAGGGAGTTGTGCTCTTAAAGGGCGAAGGAAAACGCTTTACTGCGTGCGTGCATTTCTTTTTGTGATGGCCGAACTAGCAGAAGTTATCGGGAATATAACAGAGAATGAAGAATTATCATATACGAAATAAGTAATTACATTCTGCTGTAAATAACACCATAACATTATTCATTCATCATCGGCTCTAATATTTCCATCATTTTCCAATGTTGTTTGGAATAATAAGTTATTCTCATTCATATCACTACGAATGTTAACAGACCACGATGTAGCAGACTGGCGCGAAAACATCTTAACAGACAATTTGCCCCCACAACTCTACCTTGCGAGGTGGAGCGGCGGAAGCATGACCTATTTTACCTGGAGGCGCTTGACCTGGCGAGTAAAACGGACCCTCGCCGTACTGTTTCCGGTAAGTAAAATGCCTAGGAGTGCCCCGGGAGCTGAAATAGCACAAAGAGACGCCAGGTCAAGGCAAGTAAAATAAACCTAATGACAATGGCTGCAAGAGAGTGGGAGAGTGGTTCTGCTTTGTGGCCAGAAAGGCTGCAAGTTGCAAGTGACTATCTGATAGTCAGCAGTTGAGGCACGCACACACTAGCACAATCTGACTTGTTGGCTAGGGGTGAGTAATTGGCAACACTAGTTCAAAACACAGCTGTTAAAATGTGGAGGACAAGAGTGTGGCAAGACATGAAACTTACCTTCTCATTGGTTGGCCTTGTTAAACTAGAGCGAAGCATTTGTAAGTGGGACATAAGCTACTATAGTTATTGGCCATTACCATTGCTATGCGCATGTCATGTGGCTGCATAGTTCAGATAAAACATGTGGAGGAGTGTGAGAGATTGCATGGTGGAGGGAACTTGGTGAAGTGGGGGGGGGGGGGGAAGATGAGATATTGCAGCGTTTATCACATCTCGCATATGTTGGTGTTGCACAGGTGGTCTAACTCACCCCGCATACGTTACAACTGTATTCCAACCCACAGCTGGATATTACTAAGTGATTTTCAGTGTGTACAGGATTACTGTCAAGTGAACCAGAAAATTGTGCTTACTGGTGCTAGTTTCTCTGCCGTATAGGACTCCGACAAAATTGAGTTTCTAGTCTTTTTCTATAGCCTGAGTGCTACATCTTCTGGAATATGTTTTCTTTTCATATGTACATATATATCAAACAAGTTTCAATAATTTTGCCAAAATATGCTTCGTTCAAAAATGTTGCTTTGCAGTTCAATTACCAGATAAGTCACCACATCAAGTCTTGAAAATGGTACAGTGTGTGCTTGTGCACATGCACATGTTTGTATGTGTACCTAAAGGGTCACTAACTCTCAAGAATGTTTCAAGGGGTGAGTGAGAGGCAAGCATTACCCAGACATGTCAAGTTAAGTACCACAGTAGCTGTGCATGATCCGCACAGTTGGAACTCTACCTGCAAGTAAATAGCTGCTGTGAGTAATCACAAAATATATTGCAAAGGATGACGTGAGGAATTTACCTAGTCACTTTGACCAACTAAAAACTGTAAGGAATTCAAGAACACATTTATGGTGTTTTAAGTCCCAAACAACATAGAAAACTATACTGCTGAGAGAACACAGACAATTCTCATTGAGAGATCGTGGAGAAAAACTTTGAAAACTCATCTTGCAGCCCTGTATTTATCTTTCTGGGTTAGGGAATTAGCAAGTCAGAGAATCTTGTATGGGTAGCACCATTCATTCTGTTTTGCAGGGATGCAGGTTGACGCACGTGCCTTGTTTCTTCCACTGCTGCCCTAGGGGTACTGGTTTGCAAGTGCGTATTTCTAGAAGGTCTTTAGGTTAGAGAGCATGAGAGATTAGTATGATTCTTCTAGAGTAGTTAGTAGTAGAGCTATCCTTGATCCAGCGAGTGACTATTGGATGAGCCAACAAGAAAAACTCTGTAACTCGCTAGCACATGGCATCATCTTTTTATAATAGAGGGTAAGGCAGATATCACTCGCCTTATTGGATATTAGGAGGTTAGTACACAAGGTGATCTCATGAAAGGAGACAGGCAAAGTAATTCAGTTTCATAGGACGTTTATATTAATGAACACAAGTTACAGTACTTGTCACAGCATGATGAATGTATTACTTTCTTTGGTACAAGATATACAATCAGGGTTTGAGTCAATCACAGTTTGATGACATACATTACTACACTGGAGTCTCAATATGAGATAGACAACAAGCGTACGAACTAAAGATATGATATGTTGACAATAATAACATAAATAACCACAGGGCATATTCTGATGAATACGATTTGCGTGGTACTCCGGGCCGTTAAAATACTAGACAAGAATTAATGCCTGCTCATGGCCGAGAATGTGTGGCGATCATCTCTTTGATCCCGAGATGTTACAATATTTAAAAGCCTCTTACATTAGAGTGCTGCAACCATTGACGATACTTGACTAACAACAAATACTGGCTTACTGGTAATTGTACGGCGATCTCTCTGATCCCAGGGAAAGTTTACTACATTCCATAACTTTCAGTAGACTTTACTAGACTGGGAAGTGCATGATAGTACTTTATAACTGGCAATGCGCGAGACGAAGTACTGGGCATCATGGCTTGAAGAGCTCATAGGTTAGGTGCCATCCTAAGAAGGGTAAGTCTCAACTCAAACGTGAATGCGCAGGCTAGGCTCACTCACCAAGTCGTCCTGGCTATAGTGAGGGTTTGAGGTGAAGGTGGGATCGGGTTTATGCTCCCTTTTCAGGAAGCAACCCAAGGTATGTAGGCAATTAGGTGCGCGGGCTTAGGCTCCCTTTTCAGGAAACAACCCAAGGTTTAGGTTGGAGTGCAGGCTTAGGCTTCCTTTTCAGGAAGCAACCCTTTCGTGGTAAGGAGGGGGAGTGCCAGGCTGGCCCTGCCCGAAGGCCGAGCCCCTGACGACTAACTAGTCAGGCGCAGCACCCACCTTATACATCCCTGAGAAGGCTTAAAATGCCGTTATCAAAATGGCCGCCAGACCACTTGATGCTGTCTGCATCTACAGGTGCGCAAAATTCGCACAACAGAAATACTCTCTCGTGGCACGAAGTTACTCTATTACACAACTAAACTTCCCGACTTGAATTATAAATGCTCGTATTGCCGCTTAACACTATAATTAGCACACAAGAACATTTAAATAATCATTTTAAGCAATAACAAACAAGTACAATTTATATTTACGTGCGTATTTCCTGCGATCGGCGTTTTAGTGCACTTTACAGAGTCTATGCATGGGATTGGCACTACTGATAGGATAGGCGCTCGGTCGTACTGTATTTTGTAAACAAACACTGGTACAGGTTAACAAATGTTGCAAATGCAGTTATACATGGAAAATAAACATTGAATAAGCACTTGGATGTAAGTAAATACAGTCTTACGAATACAGCTTCGTCTTAATAACCTTACATGCTAACATATTATCCTTACGTGAAAATAAACTGCAATACAGCGATTGGCAAAGTTGCGGGCAAATACTACTGCCCTTTGGCCTAAATGGTCAAGTATTAAAAATTGTGGGCGAGCTTTAACGTAATTTATAAGTGGATGTGACGGAGTTGTGTCAAGGTATGGCGGCCGATCACAAGGCAGCCAGAATCTGGTGAAGATCTACCTACGTAACTTTGACATTCTGATCTGCAGGTAACCAGTCACTTGGCAATGTATGACTCTTGGTGGGTGTTGAATACTGTTACACCAGATTCTTGGTGCAAGTAAGGAAAAAGATTTTCATGTTACATTATAGGTATTTGATGGGGTTCAGCCAGCATTCATGATATCGCTTTCATACAGGAACCAATTTTCCACTGAGCTGAGAAAAAATTACTACAGTAATTACGAACGTGGGACCATAAATTATGAACAGGTGTTGACGAGTTTTACTTACAGTTTTCGGTGTTTAAAAGAAAACACTGTAAAAGATACTATGTCTGTGGGAATTGTACTGAAATGAATAAAGTCATTGGTGACATACGTTGGTTCTAAAGGTACTGAGTCTCTTCAAATATACTTTAACATGTAATTGTTGATATTTACGCCAGGACTCCCAGGTAGGCAGCAACCTTATGCTTGGTGGGATATCTCTCAGTGGGAGATTGCGGAGAGCTAGATGTTATAAGAAGAATGAGCCTGTGTGGTGAAGGTTGAAAAATAACTGATGATCTGGCTGTTGTAGACCTTCCAGTATTGCTGCAATAGTGAATTATGGCTTGAAGGAGTATTATGGTAGGTGTATTTCTATTTTCTTATTCTGTATATAAAATGTATTGGTTAAGTTCTGAACCATCTGAAATAATTTTCTTCGGTGATGCTGCTATGATTTCCAAAACGAAGCATTTTTTAAGGAAAAAAGTTATGGATTAAATGGTTATACATTAATCAGAGAACCACAGAAAGTTTGGTTTTATTAATTAATTAATTTTTATTGTAAGTTTCTGTGTTGTGTTTTGTGCCATCAGTGATAAACAGTTAATCCAGTACATAGTGGTGGTGTTGCAGACTCGAGACAGGGAAGTGGACTTTGACGTGGAGATAGCCATCAAGGTGTGTCGACAGGCGTCCAGTGAGGATGCCCTCCTGCTGGCAGAAAAGCATGGTCTTCATGACTGGTACCTCAAGATACAGATTGAAGATCGTGGTAACTGCAAGCAGGCTCTAGACTACATAGCCCGTCTTGACTTCCTGGAGGTCAGTCACGCACTGTATTAGTGCTTACAACAGTTGATATTTTTTGCTAACATGTTCACCATATAGATGTGATTTAGTTATGCACATTCTCGCAGTGGGGATACATATGGTATATTGCAGATCTTCCCTTACAAAAGGATATCTTACATTTTGGGGGTCTGTGTTCCATAAATGAATTAATCATTATAATTATCACAAGGTTATATGTAATTGTATGCAGCTTAAATATAGCTGAGTAGGTACAGTGTGGTTGGATTGTAGGCAGTAGCTTTTACCCCTCCCTCTTTCTCATCTAACTTTTTTGTTTGTTTGTTGATTTATTTATTTTTTTGTAAACGAAGAATCAGTGGTTTCTCCTTGCAGGTGTTTATCTGATGGAAGTGTTTGGTAAGAATAATCTAATAGTTGCCTAGTACTGTATAGTAATACAATACATGTGCATTCACTCTATTAATTTGGTGTATATATGTGTAAAAAATATGTTTAGTCTGTCTCATGTAATAGTTACAGTTTTTTAGATTTGTGAAGGCTGTCATTTTATTGATTTTTTTCCATGAGGAAATATTATTTTTATATTTATACTGAGTGGTTTACCTGTCTGCTGAGAGTGTGTCTGCAGAAATCACCTGAGGCATAGAGTAACACTGCTCTTTCTTTGGAAACAGCTATACATATTCAGGCCTGCTAATACAACTGTCAAAATTGATAATTCTTATGTGTGACAGAGACTATATGTGTTAATATACATACAGTAAATGTATGTTGGTTCATTTGTTCATATTCTCTAGCTGCTAAAGTTTAAGTATTACCAAATGGGTTTACAGTGGGACATCCATTGTTACATTCTATGCCCAAACATTGCAAAATATATAAAAATGTTTAGGGAGCAAAATATACAAAAACATTTTAAATATTCAAATTGATAATAGATGTTCCACATCAAAGAAATGTATATTTAGTTGCTATACTATAATCTGATGTTTCAGTGCTTTGTACAGTAGAGCCCCGATTTAACAAAAGGATTTTCAGGAACCTTCAAAAAATAATGTATTAAATAACTGACTTTGATAAAATCTAATATTAATTGTAATTAAGTCCGTAAAAAATACTAGCACCGACCGCCGTATATACTTATTTCTCCGTGGAGAAACAAAAAAAAAAATTTGTTGAAAACTTTGGCCACGGGAGTGATTTTGAGATACGTGCGCGCGGGCGCGACTGAGTGAGCGATGCTGTGTTGCTTAACAAGCATGCCTAGATCCTCATCTGGGCAGCTGGCGAGTGAACGAGTACAGTATCTAGGTACCCAATCTCCACAGCGCGGCAGTGGACAGCACAAGAACTAATTCACAGATAGTGCTTCGCGTCTCCGTTAGAATGCGCTGCAGTGCCGCGTGCTCTATTGATATATTCTATTACCGATAGAATGCAGTGGTGTGCAGCGCAATTATTTACACACATGTCCCGATTAAAACAAGCGAGTTTATAAAAAAATACGTAATATTATTTATGCAAGCTTTTTACAACGAATTTACTACCGTAAATGTAAATAATTTGTTTCTCTGATGCTTAAAAAATGCTCGAGTGCAAAGCACGCTCGAGTGCAAAGCATTTTTAGCGAACAGACCAACGAGTTTGTTTCACGAGTGCGGCTGCATACAAGCTACAATGGCTGCCGCCGCACATATTTAATTATTATTTTACTGTTGCCTCGCAAACTTTTAATTCAGTTTTCATTAATTTTTTTTTTCTATTTTTCATGGGAATTTCCTTAATTTTGTTGGTGAAGTGGGCCAGAGAGAAACGGAAATATTGATGTTTCGGCGGAGTTAATCATCACTTCATACGTGTTGATGGCGCGTGCACAGACGGCCTAACTCACCATGCGCACGCTATACAAGCGTTCCACTGGAAGTTTTTTCGCAGATTTTTTTCTTTTCACAGCTGTGGGTCACCTATTGACGGTAAATGTGTTTTGTTATTGTTTTGTGCCAGTATATATTTTTAAAATTACTTTAAATTCGGACGAAACATTTTTGGGTCCTGTGGCATTTAGTTAAATCAGGGTTCTGCTGTACCTTGTATATTGCTTTTGTCTACAGGCAGAAGCCAACATGAAACGCTATGGTAACTTGCTGATTCAGAAAGCTCCTGAGGAGGCTACTCAGTTCCTTAAGAAGCTTTGCACAGACTATCGACCTTCTAACAAGCCTCTGGTGGATGTGGTAAGTTTCTTTTCCTCTGTGAGGTTGGAGAAATTGTGGTTGTCTTTCAAGTGTGTTACCAACTCTTTGCTTTCGGTCAGGGGCCAGATGTTTAGTTAATGACTTACAAAGGTATTGTAACACAGGTCTGGCACTCTGTAGTACATTTCTTGAGTGAATGGCTGTCTGTAAACATGTAAAGTATGACCGCTTCAGAGTTGTGTTGGTAATCTCAAAGTATTAGTGGGGTTTGAGAGGAAGACGTGATGTCGAGTTTATTGCTAACTCTTTCCATATACCACTCTTTGAATACAGTATCTCAGTATCTCACTTTTAAAAATATATTAGGACATTGGCGGGAAAGGCTGCTAGGCTACTAATTATAAATAAAACAGAAAGAGTTGTACACTCACCTGATGAAGCAGATGTAGTCTGCGAAACGTTGTGACCACGCGTCCGCGGAGAAATGTGTTCGTCCTATGTGTGTGTGTTTCTATCTGCAAGTACCATCCTGTGAGTACTTGTGCACAACTCTTTCTGTTTTATTTATAATTTTAAAAATATATACTATTCTTAATGCATATGAGAAAACTGGAAGGTTTAAATAGGGAAGAGAGAGGTGTACAGTAGAATCCTGTTGTTACAATCCCTCACTGTTTCTCGGTAAAGGGTCGCAAGAACGGGATGGTTGTATTAAGGGTATAAGGACATATTGGGCAAATTTTGACCCACCTAATATCCCTATAGATAAAAATTGGCCATTTTTCACTTAAAGTTTATATTTAAACTTCTCAGATGGAAAACATACAATTTATTTTTTAAATGAAATACAGTACAAATATTTTTAATAATAAGATGTCTCCATGAAAAAAACTGTAGTCTCTCCTCGTCATGAAAAAATGGGTATAAACAAGGTGCTACATACCCATTTTTATCAACTTAGTGTATGAAAATCATACAATTTATTATTGAAATGGTAACTTATTACCGTATTCACCCATGTACTACCCACTCCCTTGTAAGACCCACACCCAGCTGTAATTTGTGCTATAGGGCTGCAGGGCTGCTGCCCTCCCTGATAATTTAGGAATTACAGTAAATAATTTTCATCTTCACAGCTGGTGTTATAGAAACTAATTTGTAAAAATATCTTTTGAACTACCTACTCGCCAAAACCGTCAGCCGATCACGAAGTCTGATGAATGTGAGAAAGTTTTAAACATTTACTTGTGTGCGCGTTTCCTGCCTCGGGCGGTCAGAACTAGGCAGGGCTTTGCGGCGAGCAGCCCATATGACCTTGCTGGTGCGTGCGCAGAGTGGACACTGGTCTTGCGAACCCTGGAAGAAGGTGGACGGGGGTGTTTGGCATTTGCAGTGCTTGTGGGCTGCCAACCGCCCAGTCCCAGCACATGACGTCACGCAGTAGAAACCTGGACACTGAGTGCTCCACGCTACACTTCATTAACGACAGACGCAACTTGTAATTCATCTCACTAGTTTCGTGACATCACTGTAGTAAATTGTACTAAAATTTTATGACCTCTCCTACACACCATGGTGCTTCTTACGAACTTTTCACGTTTTTCGTATGCGACTTAGTTAATTAGTAAAAGAATTCTAATGTCGTAGCTACATTTTTACTCAAAACCCAGCTGAAACGCACAAAAAAAACTGGTCCTAAGTAGCATGTTTCTACATACAGTCAACTCCAGATTTAACTACCCTTCACGGTTCCTGGGAATAGGGTCGTTATTTCGGAGGGGTCGTTATTAGAATTTTGACAAATTTTCGACGATCTCCGGCCTCTAAAATGTCGACATTTACCAATTTTTATCATTGAATCTGCGATCTCTCATTTTCAGCGCAAAAATTATGTGTTTTTATCAAATGACACACATTTATTTTGAAAAGCAAATGCATGTAATTTTAAAAGTATGTCATTGAAGTGTATCTATGACCTTTGTTTAGTTCAATATAAATCATAAACATTAGGTAGCCTACCGATACACCCACAACGTCCATTTTGGGATGATATTTTCAAGAATGCTTCTGTAAAGTTTATTGAAATAGTAATATTTTTCAGTAGAGTGAAGTATTTGGAATAAACAGGTTCAATGAATGTGGATATATGACATTTCTTTGGATCAAAATTAAACCAAAAACTTCTCCGGCAATATAGATTCTTGAGCCCGCGGCGACCGTTTTTGGAAGTCATTTGCAAGAAAGCCCCAATAAAGTTTTTTGAAATAGTAATATTTTTCAGTAGAGTGGAGTGTTTTGAATACATAATACACTGGGAGCGGATATATGACATTTCTTTAGCTCATAGTTAAGGAAAAACGTCTCGGGCAATATAGATTCTTGCGTCCGCAGCAACCGTTTTTGGAAGTTATTTGCAACAAAGCCGCAATATAGTTTTTTGAAATAGTAATATTTTTCAGTAGAGAAGTATTAATGTATTGAATAAATGATACTCTAGACGTGCATATACGACCTTTCTGTAGCTCAACATCAAGCATGAATTCATGATAATGAAACATAAATATCGTCGGCTACGTAAATTAAGTGCCTTGTGACGCGGCTTACGTCTGTTGTGTGTTGGTTGTCTGTTGTCCCTGTTCGTTGGCGCTAAAGATGTGACGCGTCTAGCGTCTGCTGTTGTTTGTTGTCACTGTTGTTGTGACGGTAGTGAGCGTTGAGGTTATGTGGTTGCGTGCTCCAGGTAGCTCAGTTTGTTAAAATAAATGGGGACGGAAACTATTATGGTGATTTTACAAATTAAAACAGTATCCAAAATTTAACAAAATCAGCAAAATTACCCTTAAAACATGAAACAAAGCATTCCAAGATCTGAATTTATAGTTTTTACATCGAAATAAAATGATTTATCCACACAAATATAATAATTGGGGACAAAAGGTGCGCAACAGTGGAACTACTTTCGCGGCGCAATACCCTAAGCAACCCACTGTGATGGCTGACCTACGTGCGCCAATAACCTACGTCATGGAGAAAATTCCATGAAGCAAGCGATCAACCACAACGTCGGCGCCAGAAATCCTACAGCCTGGAGAAGCTTGCAACACCAAAAGTTACTCACTTCAGAGAAACTTTATAATATGCTAAAATTGCCAAAACTCAAAAATTAGTCAATATGCAAGAAAAAGTTATATCAACAAAAATAATTAAAATTTTACTGTGGTCAATTTGAAACCAAACAAGCCAGGAAAATAATCAAATGACTCTACTTTAAAATTCCTTGACTATTTTTATATTAAAATTTTGAAAGGATGAATTAAAATTAACATGTCCCCAATTACTAAGTTATTGAATTCTGTTGTATCATACCGGACACCTGACAAACTCACCCTGAAAATGCATATAGCCTGTTATGAAAGATTTACATATAAATTTAAATAACAAAACAAAATTACTTTATAAAGATTAAACCAAGATGGGGAAGTGGCTGAACACTTCACAGCCTTCAGTGTCGGCGTTTCGAAACTATTTACAGGGCACTATTGCAATGTTGTTGATTGAAATAGTAATTTATTTCAATAGGCACATACTTTCTGAATGAATGTATGTCATGGTTGACATCTATAAAAGAGAGAGAGAGAGAGAGAGAGTGTATGTGTGCCCATGCGCACGCATGTGCATGCATGCATGCATGCGGGTGGGTGGGTGTACATGCATGCGCGTGTGCGTGGACTAGTGACTCACACCAGACGGGCTGTTGTCAAGTGTCCTACTGCCCTATACCATGCATATCTGAGACATGCACCCAACGTTTGGTAGTGTCAATTATGAACTGGCCTGCTTTCACTTGTTAAAAGAACAATGATTTATAAACATTACTCTGTAGACATCATTAAATGACATGAAGGTAATTATATTTAATAGCATTTAGTTAACAAAATGAAAAACATAATAAAGCTTAAATAAATACGACATTTAATCGTAATATCACAGGCACAAAGACAGACTACCGTACCCAAGGACACGAGAAATCAGTGGCAAAAAAGTTACGACGTGCACATACTGAAAAGGGGGTGAGCGAACAGCCTTATTGGAGTGGTTGGCAGGTGGACGGAAAGTAGCGGGTGGGTCGCCGACCTGCCGGGGGATGGGAAGATGCATTTGGGCCGGCTGCTGGCCGTCACATCGCGCGGAAGGAAGGGGCGGTAACGTATAGTTTTAGAACACACTGTGTGCGGCAGTACAGTTTTCGATAACTAATTGCAACCATAATAGTAAATGTAAAGCCTTTTTCTGCTATTTTCTTTGAATTAAAAAAATTTTTAAACGAATATTTCTCAATTTTTCACGGTTCCTGGAAAAGGGGTTGTTACTTCGAGAGGGTCGTTTAGTCGAGAGTTGACTGTATATGGAATTTTTAAACCTGTTATGTCAGTGAGAATAGTTTATTTATGATATTTTGCCATAAAATCGCCCCAAATTGCTACAGTTTTCTCGAGGCTTAATAAGTTTTAGATGTTGCTCCTTCACACTTAGTTGTTACAGTAAATATTTTTGCAGTAGATTATTTCACATGAATTATAATTAATTAGTATCAACTTAAAAATACAAAGTAAAATAGATGTGGCATTGATATTCATTTTTAAAGAATTTACTTTATAGCCGAGCACTTTACCGAACCATATTGCAGAGAAGTAAAGTGTTAAACTCATAGACGAAAATCCAGTCAAAACTTGACTTTCTGGTCGGCCAGCACATAACGATTTATCAAATACAAATTTTTTTTTCTGGATGTTGTCGCCTTTTTTTTTGGGGTTCTCTTGTGAGGGTGTGTTGCAGGTGTTGTGTCTATGAGGGGAGTAGCATGAGACAAGGGATTGACTGCCATACTGCTGGGTTACTGCAATTCTTCCCCTATCTGTCGAGTGCTGTCGGGGTGAGCTGGTCCGAATTACAGTAGGGCGAGGGACGAGAACATTCACATGTGTTAGTGATAGGCATAGGCACTCGCCTTAGAATATTGTTTCCAAGAGTCGGAGCTTCTTGGCGGAGATTTGTATTGTTAGTGGTGACGTCGACCACTCGTCGAGCAGTCGCTGAACGGATTTTGGCCTAGGTTTTTGAGGAGACTTCACGGGGCTGATGAGGGGTTTCCGGAGCCGCTGGGATTCCCTGAGAATAGTGGTGACTCCCAGTACGGTGGTAGCTGGGTCCGTTGGTTGATTCTTCGCGGCGTATTCCTTGCAAAGGTCTTGCAACATAGGTGAGGGGCCTGGTAGAGGCACTATTGGCAGTATGACCGTACTCAAGTCATGTTCCTGAGGATAACACAAGTCGCGGCGTCTTTTGGCGGCAGCGCGTTTGTTCTCCTCTTTACTTACCACATTGGTATGGGCTGCAAGTTTGGGTTGAGACATTTACGAATTATAAAATAAATCTCTCAGGATTCAAGTTTCACCACGTGTATTCGTTAGCACAGGATACAGTAGCTATACACACATTGATTATCGAGGTTCACGCTGATTGAGGAATTGTTAGCAATCTGGACCACACTGTTACTGGCTCGCTAACCGGTTCTAATATGTTCGGTCAGACTTCCGGTCATAGATATACTGGCACTGGAGCAAAGATAATAGCACTGAATGTGCTGGAGCAAAAATGGCGTGGAAACTTGCCGTGGCTCGGCGAAAAATGGCACGCACTGAGTTAAGTTGCCGACGGTCGCCGACGGACGTCCCTTGACACTCGGTAGGAGGTTGGCAGAGGTATAGGGGATGGTAAGGAGTAGCTTAGGTGCTGTCACACAGGAGGTCGCTCTAACAAATGACCCTGCTGCGACTGTAAGCGTGAGTGTTTTCTGGGGTAGAACCCAGTAACGTGTATCAAGGAGAAAGGTTTTGGATAAGGTATCCTGAAGAGGCCCCTTTCAGAAACACCCAACAGATGCGGAAGAGGTGCGAGTGTGGCCCTTTCGGGAACATCAACTCAGGAGGGGAGTGCCAAGGTAACCCGGAGGCTAGGCCGGGTCCGTAACGACTGACTAACAAGGTCTGATGGCCCTCCTTATATACCCAGGCTCTAGGGGGTTGAGCAGGGTGGGTGGCCTCCCGGAGGGGAAGGAGATAACGTTACTTGGCGTCAGGAGACCTGCAGGAGCAGGTAGGCAAACTACCCGGTGCTAAATATTGCCGTGTGGGTGCGCGAAGCTAGCAAAGATAACAAAATTCCCCACTAACTTGATGTGTATGTTACGTATTTTACATAGAAGAATAAGAGCAGAAAAACAATAATAATCATACTCTTAATATTATAGGACGTAGATATACTGCAAGTGTAGTTTAGGAATACATATTCATACGTTATTAGTAACTGTGGCCTGGTCAGGCACATAGGTTAATACAACATAAATAGCATTAAAAATCATGTACAAATATTATTAAAGGAACGCGGCATCAAGTAGCATAAGTACAATATAAATATCCCACCTTGGGTTGAGATAAGGGATGAGCAAAGTGTAGCTGAATGAATATATACAAACTAAGCTACCGGCGTGATGGCAATGCATCAGTTCTTTTCAGATACCTTCAAAATTTGTCTTATTTATGATTCTGCAGTAGACGAGACAGAAAGTCATAAACAAATGTACCCTCCCTATACGCGAGTATTTCATAGTAGGGGGAATTATCATTAGAATTTACCGTTCTACATCCATTATTTCACTAAATATATTGAGATATTTAGGCAACTTTTAATATTTAAGGTCTTATGCGTTACTTTCTTTAGTTTTTTATGTGTATTTTAATTATTTATTTATACACTATTATAAATACAAAAGTCATTTTTTGAAGTGTTTAACCTCCCTCCTTGTGTACAGCCCTTACCCTATATAAGCCGTTCACGATAGAGTGAGCACTGTATAAGAAGTTTGTTCTAAGAAAAGAATGACAAATAAACTTCACCTACAAATAATGGGTAACCACATATTAGTTAAGGAACCATTTACAGTGGAACATGGCTAATTCGAACTTCTATATTTCGAATTCATGGATAATTCGAAGTTTTTCGCTGGTCCCTTTAAATTTATATAAAAGCAACGCAAATATATCATGAATAATTCGAATTTCATTTGGATAATTCGAAGTGTAATATGCGCCCAGAAAGTCTAGTAAAACGTGCTACAATACATTTCCATGAAGGTAAAATACTGAACATAAAAGCCAATATTCGTACAATGTATGTACAGTATGTATTTCTCTCCAAATTCAGCACTGCCAAAGTGAACTGCACATCATACAGTTTACGGTACGGAACCGGGAATCGCATCGTGAAGCATGAGAGACCTGGCAATAGTGCGCTGTGAGTATCACGGAAGATGTGACAACAGTGGACAGCGAGACACTTCCGCACAGCCTGCCCGAGGTCTGCGACCTTGAACGACCATTTCCAGGTGTACAGCACACAGTATCGTAACCAGCCGTCTGACAACTGACCTTGTTTCCGCCATGTCCGTCTGCTTACATCCGCGTACGTTACGTTAGTCCAGTTTAAGAGATTTAGTTTTAATTTTGCGTATTGTAGACCTGTAAATACAGTACAGTTCGTCGGCAGTTATGTCGTT
>PNEQ01007778.1:0-36247 GCA_003012365.1 Medauroidea extradentata
GAATCGTCTTTATCTTTGAAACACAATTGGCTATCGTCGTGATTTTAACTTTAATTGGTTACTTTTACAAATGTCTATGACAGGACTCAAAAGACGTTTCGAAATTCGTTATTTAAAGGGGTGAAAATACGTGAAATGTGTTTTCGATTATCCTTCCATATCTATCGAATCAATCGAGATATCGAAGTACTCTTTGCTTAAAATTGGTGCTTTTGTAAATATCCCAAGTACCACTTAAAATATATTTTCCGAATTCGGCCCTAAACTAGTTAAATATGGGGTAATATGAGTTATCGACTCACATTCGATATATATCGATCCCATAGTTTTTATATAGAGACGTGATTTTTGTTTAGGATTGATTCTTATTTAAATACCTAAAAAGCAATTTTAGGAATTTTCGAAATTCGCCACCTAAGGACGTGAAAAGGGGTGAAAAGTGGTGAAAAGCGTTTTCAATTAATCGTCGATATATCTTGAACCCAGCGGGCTAATGTTGTGTTTTTTACGTCCACGAGATACCAATAAAGTATTCTAAAACGCGATTAAAGGGTTCTTTCGAAATTTACTCTCTTAAGTGGTGAAAAGACCTTGAACGTGTTTTAGATAAATCCTCGATATCTATCGAACCCGTCGAGATATACAATTAATTTTTGCTTCATGATGATGATTACAGAATTTATCGCAAAACTGTTTTCAGATTTTTCGAAATTCGATTTCTCAATACTGTGCAGGGGTGATATGTGTTTTTTTTTTTTTTTAGTGAATGATCGATTTTGATTCGACTGAACGGGCTAGCGATGTGATTTACACTTCGGTTGGATAATTATACAAATGTCTAAGACGTAAATTAAAAATATTTTGAAATTCGACACCCATAAGGGTGAAAAAGCACAAAATTTGATTTCCATTAACCCACGATATCTATCTAACCAGTAGCGATATTGAGGTGTTGTTCGCGTCAGAGTGATGCTTACGTAAATATTAAAAAAAATATATGTATGGAATTTTTTTCTTTATAAGAAACGTGATTGTTAAGAATAAAACTTAGTTGGTCAATAATCAAGGCAGACGATCCGAAAAGCAGGAACGAGCAGCGAGAAACAACTTATACAGGAGTTTCACTACAGTAACCTATCGAGACGTGGTGTTGTACAACCTCTATGAGCCCAGGACACAGATATTTTATTGATTTTTTCAATAAATTTTATTTTCATGAATCATTTCGACGTTACATGACGCAGTTGTTTGTCACTCAGGTATAAATTCCGGGAGGTTCTGGGCTCGAATTCCTTTAAAAGCTGCGTGCAAACGTTCAATTCTGACACACAAAAACTACAAGGCAGATCGAATTAGTGCAATTTACATGTAGTCTTTAAAAGGGGTAAAATTGCAGTTCGCTTTCCACTTAGGTTCCTCTACAATATCAGCTGACATATCGTCGGTATACTGCCAAAGGTGATTAAGTCATAAATGCTATTTCGTTTACAAACAGTATTGAATTGTAGATATTAACAAAAATGTAGTATGTTACTATACTGTGACACAACAGTACGAAACGACGAATAGACTTTAAACTTGGGCAATTGTTCGTGAACAACATATACATATTCCTAGCATTTTTATAATTTTATCTCGTTTTGACATTGTCACTTTTGGCAGTAAACCGACGATATATCATCCCACTAATCTCAAGTTTGGGGCACCAAATACGTTTCCGCGAAACCTTTACCCTCTGAAACTTTGTAATGTCAATAAAGTTAAAGTGAATATTTTGAAAATATATAATTGAGGGCACCATCACCAATGATTGTGCACAGGGTAAACAGATGCTTCTCATTCGATTAACCTCTTACCTTAGGTGTCTGTAATCACCCCACAGCGTCAAATAGGCAGGACTATAAATAAGGCCAAAGCGAAGTCGCTGTTATGTTAGTGGCAGGGACAAACTTAAGACTGATTTTCGCGTGGACAGCTATAGCTACTTATCCTGCTGCAGAATTAGTTCAACTAGCCGCTTGGACATTCTAACACTTGATGACTAAAGTACCAATCTTGTGTACAAAGTAGTTTCTCAATTCAAGTAAATATTATCAGCTACGAATAATACTCGCGAGCAAAGCCGCGGGGGAATGCTAGTTAGAAATAAAATAGTTGAATTAAGTAATTGACTTACCAGCTCACAAAACTTACAAAAATACACAAAACAGTAAATAACTATGACTTTCACAGCACTCTTATTATGCACGCAATTACTACTGTGCCACAGAAACGTTAATTAACTTTGACATTAAAGCACAAATATGTTTACCATTAATTAAAATAATACAAATCACAATCAAAGTTCAGCAATATACCCAATCAACAACCTTTCAAATAGTTACAATGTACAACCTTAACAGTTCCAAGTGTAGATGGCTCACAATGTGCTGCGCAGCACCCCGAGCACCACTGGCTTCAACCTTGAGGTCTTAGGGTCGACTCCCGTCACACACCTCCTTTTTGTCCGCCGACCCGTATCGCCCAATACTACTCCGAAGGTAGGTGCCTGCAGCCTCACAGTAGACTCTGACGCCACCAAGATGACTTCGCCAGTCTCCATCCACAGGCATAGCACCTTCTTCTAGCACGACCAATAGTGAAGTCGCCTAAGTTGCCAGTGACTGCTCTCGCCGATACGACACCTCCAGTGTTGTTCTCCACAGCTCACCACATTTCTGTAGCATGCCGACACCTTCTTCACTGCTGCCGTCGATACAACACCCCAAGTGTTGTCTGTCCCTTCTGCAGCCCGCTGATGTTACTCGGCCTCATAGCCGACAGCCGCCGATGTGTCAGCGTCCCCGAGACGCCGCACCTCGTCAGCTCAGCCGCGCCGACACAACACCTCAAGTGTTGTCTGTTCCTCTTGCATCCCGCTGGTGTTACCTAGCCTCGGCGTCGACCGCCACCACCATGTTGCCGCCCCCGAGACGCCGCACCACCAGGCGCTGCTCCACACTGTCTTCGTTGCCAACAGAACACCCCAAGTGTTTGTCTTCTCCGTGGCCCGTCCGTCACTTCTCACGACGTCTGTTGCTGCCCCTGTGGCACCGACGCCGACCCACGCACACTCGGGTCTCACTTCATATTTCAAAAGACTCTCCAAGACTCTTCAAGACTGCACAAGACTAGATCCCCCTGTTTCTCAGTTTGGAGGCTTTATTACGGCCCATTTAGTGACGTCAATCGGCGGTATAACATGATGACCAGAGGTCTAAAAATATATATTACCTCACTCATACCTGCAAAGCGTCACGTACGCAAATACGTCATCCCGATGACGTCTGGGGTGTATCGCAGCACCTCTGGTAAAACCCATGACTGTGGTTGAATCATCGAGCTGTCCATCTAGCACGATGTAACGTACCTGCTGTGAGGCCAATACGCAACACTATAATACAATTTATTAGAAATATAATATACATTATTTTAATTTATATAAGCAAAAAAAATTATTTAAGGTAACTCGTGGGAAAATCTAACACCTGACTAATTGTAAAGTTATAATGTTCGAATTTATTGTTTAAAAAATACTACGATAGGGTACAATTTTTGTTGGCCATTTCTGTTAGTCAGTAATGAGCTAAAAGAGTTTTTAAAACCAGTTTAAATAATAATAAACTAAACATAAACAACCTGTATGACTGGCATCTTCCTACAGCTGGCATCTTCCACCGAGTTACCTTATATGTAACAACTTTATTACTACGGTATATAGCACAAAATATAATTTATGCGGATATGTCTAGAAATTGTCAGTTTGTGTGTGCGGCATACATGTAGTCAGAGTAAAATTGTAACGTGAAAAAGTGTATATCGTAATACCGCTTTGTAACATAGAACACGCTTGTAAAGAGAGCGTTGTGTTGTGTTCGCAGCAACCCACGTGTGCCCTGCCGCAGCGGCATCCTGCCGTCCATGGACTTGACCAAGTGGGCAGAGACGCCGTCAGCACCCACACTCCTACTCGACCAGCTCGGCAAGAAGAAGAAGAAGTAAACCACTCCGGCCCAAGACAACGCGCGCTGCTGCGAGGGGCTTGTACCGAAGGCCTCTGTCTCCAGCAAACACACCACGGCACCTCGCTAAGGGAAAGAAACAGAAAAGACAATGGACGACGCCATTCCGTGCGCCTCGCCAACTTCCGCCGCGGGACCGGAAGTCGCCGCCCGCGACATCCTCGACCAGTACTTCCGGCCGACGAAAAACCGGAAGGAATCGAACACACTTTTGTACATATAAACTTGTTGGTGCTTGTCTGTGAACTGTCAACCTTAGCTGAACATTGTATTTTTATATTTGAAAGAAGAGACTAGGTCAGAATGTAATTATTTATTTTGAATACAGCCATTAAATAACACAAATTGTTTCTAGTAGATAAAATTTGGATCGGGCGACAAAAGTTTAAACTGTATAAACATTTTTATTTCATCTATGAGAACTCGCCTCGCCAATCCAAAACACTGCATTAGTAGTCAAACTCTACCTATAATTCCTCCAATTTGAATTCAGGAAAGTGACAACAAAACTATATTTAAGTGAAAATTAACTAACTTATTTTAATATAAGACTAGAAGTTACACTACATGTACTACTCTTTTATGAATGATAGAACACTTAGCTCTCATGACAGGCTACATATTTTAGAACCTTGCTAAGAAATTATATATTTTAATACCACAAACAAATTTCCCAATACCAACTATAAATATCATGTAGTTTAATTGTGTAATAGTATATAAATTGCTCAGCATACGACCTCCATGGTTCTGCCTAGTGTTGTACGGTGATCCTTCGGTACAAGTACGCTGAATATCGAAATGTACAAGGGAATAATGTTATTGTTTCATACATTCTATACCTATTCTATATAAAATATATTTTCTACCTCCCACAATTTCAATAAATACAAATTTTTTCCCAGTATCGTCGCTATTCGTAGTAAACACTTTCAATTACCTTCTTTTCTACACTCGTTATTGAATAGTAAATTTTTTTAAGTCACAATTTTCTCTGTTTGTTGTGTAGCAAACAAATTTCCAAATTATAAAAAAATAAAAAAATTAGGAACTTATGTCTAAAACTGGATACCTCCAAAAATTCAAAATTCAGTAAATGGTCAGTTCTGTACAAACCAATATCAACTAAATCGATCTAAAGTACATGGTTTTGATCTAAATAATTTACTTTAAATAAAAAAAATTATTCACCATCTGATTTATTTGATGTGGTTTGTACATAATTGACCAAAAACATTATTTTAATTTTTAGGAGATATCCAGTTTCGATAAAAGCTACTCAAATATATTTTCCCGTACTTGAGATTAACAGTTATTTCGTTTGGTTACTAACTTATAACCAAAATATTTATCTTCTTGGTTTCAATTCATTGGGAACTATAAACGTGAATTTGGCTTTTAAATTTAGTATCTATTATTAAAATAATTGTTATACAAATTTTTCGTAATTTTCTGAGCATCTGCCCATAGCATTTAATTTTTGATAGTCATAAGAACAAAAGATCCAGACTAGCTACAAAATAGTACAACGAATTTCATTTTGCTCGTGCTAAAAATAATATTTTCAGTTTTGTAAGTGCCAAACTGTGTTCTTCGAAACGTTGCTCGAGAACGTCAAACGAAATGATGAAATAAATAGTAGAATCGCCCATTACGGAATAAAATACGTGTCACTGGATAAAAGACTAACAGTTTTATCGGCTAAAACATAACAATGAAATCTTGCCTTGAAAACGCTGCAATTGTTACGGAGGAATGTAGCATTTTAAATAAGAAACAAAATTATGTGAATGACACATATGAAGAATTATCTCGTAGTAAGTACAGATTTGTTTTATAATTTTACGTGTAAATACGTAATATACTAGGCCTAATGTCTAAATATCATTTCTGTATGATTAATGTCTAGCTAATCAAATATTTAATGAACTTGAATATTTTAAGTTAAATACTGTAATTTAAAAATTACTTTTGGTATACCTGTGTTAAACAAATGAATGTTTCGGTTAGTAAAATATTCATAAGCAACCATTACACTGCGTACATTATAATGAAAATAATATACATACTAGATACTGCTATATTTGTCAAGTAACGGGAGTTAAGACTACTAATAATTTAAAGTAAAAAATTATCCCGTTGTAAACGAATCAGACAGTATATTTACGTACAGTCGGTAATTTACCATTTAAAGAAAATAATTTTTGTATCTAGTATACCGTAGTAAAACGATGTTATTATTTTATTGCCTATTGTTTGTCTCGATCAATATTTAATTGGAAGTGAACACATTGTCAAGTAACGAAATGGTTAACTATGTGATCTAGAAATACTTTTATTGCGTATGTAATTAAGTTATAATAACGAATTTGACATTCAACTGTAAATGAAATCTATAAATTATAATGTCCTGTATAGTTTTGTATTCAACATTTTTCTAATGTGTATACTATTTGTGAATAAATATTTCTTGCTGTATCGTTTATTTATTTCATGCTACCTAACCATTAATAGGACACCAGATAACATACTGCCGATTTTTATTTTGAACTATTACGTGTTTAAGAAGTAACACTACTAACTCAATGCTCAAACCATTTTATCTGGTCATTATTGTCACACGTAGAAGTAAGTGGCAATGTAAATACCTCATAGCACCAGTATATGAAACGCATGATTTCTATGCCATTTTCTCTGGAGTGTTGACAAACCTGAGGGAAAAAACAGTTACAGCAGTAATGCTTCTAGTTGGTTGAAAACAAGCAGTAACATCTACTTGGGAATCGTAATACTAATGGCCTTTGGCGGTACCTTGATTAAAGAACGTAATATGCATTATTTTAATTTAAAGCAGTTCCTGTATATTCCAAAGCAATTAATTTTACATTGTTTAAATAACAAGTAATAGAAAAAAACAGGACGTAATTTCTTTGAAAGAGTATCGCCAGTAATATTGGACAAAATATTATAAATAGAAAATAATATACGTAATAATAATGCGTAGGGTACTTCGTTATAAGTTTCGTGTTTTTCTCAAATATTTTACTGCTACAATAACGCTGCAACAGTTTTATCTTCCATGTTGTGAGGTGATAACAGAAACGATAAAAGACTTAACACTATTTTGGATGCAAAAATAGTAGCAATCGAACACACATTGAATTTCCTTGTTTCATTAAGTAAAATAGTGGTTTTGTTTCACGTTTCCTTAACAATGCTTATTCGTTTTTAAATCTCTTTCTATTAAGTTACATATTCACCGTCCTTTCATTTTTAATCGTGTACTTCGTTCACGCTCTGTCTATCTCCCGTCCTCTCTCTCTCTCTCTTTCTCCCCCTTCCTCTCTCTCTTTCTCCCCCTTCCTCTCACTCTTTCTCTCTCTCCCCCTTCCTCTTTCTCTCTCCCCCTTCCTCTTTCTCTCTCTCCCCCTTCCTCTCTCTCTCTTCCTCTCTCTCTCTTTCTCTCACTCCCCCTTCCTCTATCTCTTTCTCTCTCTCCCCCTTCCTCTCTCTCTTTCTCTCTCTCCCCCTTCCTCTCTCTCTTTCTCTCTCTCCCTCTTGCTCTCGTGAACTAACTACGCATCATGATTTCCTTAGGTGCAGGATTCGATGTGTGTGATAGTACGTACACCTGTTGGTCATAACTCTCTAGGTTACTTTACCAAAGCTGGCTTTCGAACTAACAAGTTATGTTTACAATTGTGTTTACGTAACAATTGGTAAATTACTTTACTTTACTTTTCTTTACTGCGTATATTATTATAAAAATCATGTTTTGGGTTCAGTGTCATTTTAAAATAATAAAAATGGCTAACAAACTGTATTATTGTGGACGCTATTGAGTATATTTGTCAACCTGTCCCATTGCAGTAAACATTCAAAAACGTTAAAAATAGCTACATATTTAGTTACTTTGAAGCACTCTCTCACATATTAGAACAATTTTCCACAAAATTGATTGATAGAGACCCTTGTTTGGCGCAAAAGAATTTTGTCCCAGTTTGTTTCAGTGCCTTACGTGCACATCTGCAATTCTGTTTTACGGTTATTGGCAGCGTGTTTGTGTGAAGATCCGTATCGGATTTGACTGAGCCAATAACAATAACATTCCTGCAACAGCACAAGTCTGTGATTTGCTGGTAGAATCCCATGGCTCATGAGAGTTAAAATATCCGATCATTGACCACAAAGCAGAACTGCAGATGTGCACGGAAGGCATTGAAACAAAGTGGGGCAAAATTCTTTTCGCGAAAAACAGGGGTCCCTACTGAATGACTATCAACAATAATAATTGTACTCATTTTTAGTACGATTACTGAAAGAGTTAATAAAAATTAAATGCATAGCAGTACTCTTCACCAAGCAAAAGTTATATAGAAAAATTTTTTCGCAAATGTATTTTTTACTATCCTGATATTGCTTAGTATTATTATATTGTTACTAAAAACGTTACTAACAATGATATTATTCGTAGCTGAACTATCAAAAACTTAAATTACGAAAAACCAGAAAAACGGGACAGTCTTTCGTCGTACTAAACGAAAATATTTGATAGCTGATTCGTATTAAGGGAAAAATAACACGTTGAATGCATCCCCCGGAATGCCGCAGAATACTATAACAACAGTTATTAATTTTGTTATTTATGAAACCTTAACATTAACATTTGACATATTTTAGGTTTTTTAATTATTTGTAACTAGCGTGACCGCTCTATTTGATTACAGCGTACCGCATGTAAAGTTTAACTACCAATATTTAATTATATTTCTCTAATTAATTAAGTTGAATTATATCTTCATAAGAAAAAATATTCTCAAGTAGACATGTTTTCAGCTAACGATGTTATAATTACACTAAAAGGTATAATCTTTTTTTTTCTTCTACTGTCAAATTTCGAGAATACCACACAAATACCTTCTGTTGCTTAGGTGTGCCAACTGTTACTGCCAAAATGTTTGCACACCAAATTAATTTCTCGTGAACGCTAAAAAATTATATTTTTTATCGTATAACTGCTGAAGTAAATCATCTCTCTAAAAATATAATCAACGCGCAACAATAAATAACTAATAATTCTATACGGCGGAAATTAAATTTGTATTTGCTCCGTTCAGATTTAAAGCACCTGTTCAAATGAATATCTTCATCACCGACCTAGCCATGCAAGTTGTGTAGCAAAACGTCGTATTCCTTAATGGCGCTGCCTACCTGATAGTTATAGGCTCAACAATAAATAACTAATAATTCTATACGGCGGAAATTAAATTTTTATTTGCTCCGTTCAGATTTAAAGCACCTGTTCAAATGAATATCTTCATCACCGACCTAGCCATGCAAGTTGTGTAGCAAAACGTCGTATTCCTTAATGGCGCTGCCTACCTGATAGTTATAGGCTCAAAAATTATGGAGACATAAGGTCGACCTTGAAACGTGAATCAAATGCGGCATCGCCTCAACGAGCCAAGCTCTGAAATAACGAGCAAGGTTCCCGCTGAAACGTTTTTACTATGGGACACGAAGTGGTGGCCTTATAATTTTATTGGTGGAAAGTTTGTAGTAAAGTTCAGTGCACATCACAATCAGAGTTTCGCATACAACCGTTTAGTACATTTTGAAGTACGTCAGTCTGAAAAGGCCATTTTTAGCCACGTTGGAGGGCTTAGAAACAGTGTTTTGAATGAGCGTAGTGTCTTAAGGCCTAGCTCTTTAATTCTGAAGTGGTTTAGAAAATTATTTTAGCGCAAATTAATACATATATGAAATTAATTCTTAAAGTTTTAAGACTTATATATCATCGTTTATATGCGAATTTTTCCGTTGGAATACTACACCAAACGGATTTTTATAATTTTGCCCCGGAATTATCACATATTGTGTAATCAAAATAAGTTAAAATGAAGCAAAATATTTTTTTTTGCTTGCAAATGGTACATTATTTAAATTTTTTGGCAAAATTTTTTATTGTATGATTGTAAACAGTCTCAATTTTTTTTTTTCAAAGTATTTGGTTCAAAAATATTTGAGTCATTGGCAATTATTTGCAATAAATGAAAGACCGTGAGTTTCCGACCTTTTCTGAAGTGTGTTTTCTTTTTGTACGTTGGCACAATGGGCACACGTGCAATTTTTTCGTAGAATAAAACCTGTTTACGAACACACTGCAATGTATTTGAAGCGTCAGGTAGGCGGCCGCCTTAAACCCAAAGATTTTAACTACAATGAAAATTATTACTAAACAATTGTTCAAGAAATCATCCTTGCCCAAATTTGAAAGCATAAAATGACAGCATTGATTTAAAATTAACTAATATACAACCACTTGCCAAAAGAACGTAAAAAATTTAAATACAAGTAATTACATAATTTCTGTCTCAAAACTGAAAAGCAATGTTCTGTGGTTCAATGTTACACAGCGATTATCTATAAATTATATGACTCATGAGTCAAATATTATTCGGAAAAAATCTAGTAGCATTTAATGCACATCGTAAATCTTCGCTCGTATAAAATGTTACACATTCCAGTTATGTCAATACTTTCAAGTAACGATTACTTGCAGTAATATTGGCATCCAGAGATTTAGAAAACAGTTTGCTAAACTTGTATTTCTCTATTGTTTACTTTTACTGAACCAGTTCGAAGTATAGGCAGTTCGAGATAAACTGAGCACTCAAAAAAGTCCTGCTAAAGTTCTATTTTCAGCCACTTCGTATCTTTCCGCTCGTAGCGACTAACGACGGGACATTTCAAACCTCACTTGACACATCACTTGATGTTTGCGCGTATAAAATAAATTGTGTCGTCAGTATGAATCCGTACATTTTAATGAAATACGTTTATTAATTATATAAAATTCGATAATGTCGATTTCGGTTGATTTTGTTTCAGTATTGTTGTATTTGAATAGGAAACACGCGGAACTATATTGCATAATTTCACTGCCAAGTATACAAGCAGCAAGGCGACTGTACGTAATGTTGAATTATATGCTAGTGATATTTTTCAAAGGTAAAATTTTTAGTGCTCACATTATCCTGAATGACCTATACAATTCTCGTATGGAACGTTATACTACAGGTATCTTCAGTCAGAAGTTTCGTTTCTTGGTTGAAACATCCGACATGAAGGGCCTTGCCTCTATAAATTAAGGCCATTTCCCCCTATTTCTACTGTTTCGCGTTAGTTATTTTGTAAGTCTGAACGAGAGAAGACCTAAAATCTATTTAACTGTTTGTTTAAAATGGTTCATACTATGGTGATTGTTTTTTTTTGTTCGAGAAAGTCAATGCAACGGTTTTATCTAATTATGCGAATAACGAAATTATTGTTAACTGACTTTTTAGCCAAAACCACATCATTTCACGTTTAGAAAAAATGTTTTTCGATAAAAAAAACATTTCAAACAAAGCTACTAAATTAATTCATGATAGTAATAACTTTTAAAGTTCTATGAAACAGTGTTAGTTTTGTATAAGACGATTTTGGAGTGCATTATCCTCTTACAAATAAAATTTAGCTGAACCAATTTTTCTGTAATGGCCCTTCAAAGTCAAAATTTGCACGTTTTAAGTTCTTATAAGCAGCACTAACCGATTTTAATAAATAAATGAAAAAATTCACACTGAAAGTACATGCCACAGGCTACTGTTTGACATGTTTTAAAATACATCACAATAAATTTTTGTATTTTTAAAAAATTCTATAATAAAGGCAAGAAAGTTCAAAATTTCTGATTTTTTTAATACGAAATCATTTTGTAATGGATTTTAAAACATGTGCAGCAATAGCCTGTGACAATAAGTTTCAATGTAAATTTTGAAAGTTATTTACGTTCATTAGTTTTTGCGGCTTATAAGAACAAAAATGTGCATGTTTTGACTTTGAAGGGCCATTATGGGGAAACTGGTTAAGCTGAACTATTTTTTGTAAGAGTAAAACGAGTTCCCAAGAAATGTCTACAAAACAAACGCTATTTCATACAAATATATAAAAACGATTTTCCGCCACTTGGCCGCCCTTAAGATTAATACACTAATTATCACAAAAAAAAAAAAAGCACTTGAAAAACAAGGAAGCATAGTGTTAAACAGTTTCGCCCATTATAACGTAATTCAGTGATACACACATACATTGGATCTCATAATAGATTTTCCGAAATTGTCAAGAAATAACTCCGAACATAACCAATCCTATGGGCAGGCCACAAAAATATATAAATATGCGTATGTGCAAAAATAATCACGTCAGATCATCTATAACTAGCCTGAAAAACTTGCTGTTATGTACTAGCGTAATGTTTCCTTCTCTTAGGACTTAGTACCCCTCTCATCTTACGTTCACTTTTCAAACAACTACACTGAAAGAGGAGTATAGTTTTAGGTACCATACTTCTGTTAAAACAGGGACAACAAAACAGTCTGGTTATCGGTACATCTCTGGACTGTTCCTTCAACAATCTGTTTTGTAGAAGTTACCATCTGATTTGTAAAAACAGCAAGGCTCTTAGTTTCTTCAACAAACCAGATTGTTGAAGGAACTATCCAGAGTAGTACCAACAACCAAACTGTTTTGTTGTCCCCATTTTAACAGAGATATGGTACCTGCAACTATACTCTTTTTCCAGTGTAAATACAGTTTTCACGTAGGCAACATTATGGCTACGAACAAAGAAAAAATATCAATTAATAGTGCAAAATTTTTATACATACTGACTCAGTCATGCTTAATATCAGTTCACAGAAATGCGAAACAATAGGCCTAATTAATAAATAGACTCAATATGTAAGTAACTAAATATATAAGAAGTTGTACTCTCGTAATGTCAAATCAAGTATCTCTTAACGATGTCAGGTAACATGAATCAGCGCAGTATAGAAGGTTTGGAGGCTTGACTTCAACCGACTGAAAAGTTAATTGTCTCCATTTTTCTAAGCCTCTCTAGCCATTAATTGCTAAGATGGTCTATAGTGCGTAATACGAAATAAAACAAGATAAAAGGGAAAATAGTTGATTTTAAAAATCGCACTGTGATTCCTTAAGAAAAAAGGCACAAACATATAGTATAGTAATTAAAGTAGAAATAGAATTCTTTGATTATGCTGCTGCAGACAGACATTTAAGAATTAAAACTAGGGCACTGAAAATTTCGACTTTTCTTTGAGGTACACGCTAGTACTCAAATAACTCTAAGTTCTTGTCATTTCCAATTGGCAATTAACATATTTGACGTCTCGTAGAGGACGCTCACACAACAACAAGAAAACAATAATAATTTGAAGCCCAATCATGTGTCATCAGTATGCCAGATAGTGGCCAATGCGTTCCTGCTATCTGCTTGAGTAAGCAAATAAGCTTTCAAGCTAGCCTGCATATCTGTGAACCTGAGAATATTTCCTGGCTCTAAACTCATTATTCATGATTCGATAATTTAATGACCCAATACAAGAAGATTTGGGATGTCAAAATAGAACAAATTCAGAGTAGCAATTCCCCCGACTAATTTTTTTGCCAATGAAATGTCGGAATATTTGTTAAAGGTGTACTACACGTACAATGTAGACATATTTATCGTAATAAATATACGAAATTTTGGTGTCACAAATAGTTCTTCAGAGCTTGGTCATTTCAGAAAAATGTTTACTCACAAAGTTGGTAACAATTGTTGTCTATAATTGCCTCTGATTATTTGTACTACACTACCGTTGAAACGCTTGTTAGATACGGTCAATTAAATTAACATTATTTTACGTTCATATTTTTCCACGATAAATGTTTCGTAGTTAATAATAACATCAGCTATTGCGTCAGGAGGCTTCCAACGCATACTAGGCCTACCGATAAAACAGCACAAAGCCTAATTGTAACTATATCTCATTAGATTGTGTCAAAACCTTTATGCAAGCATACATATAGGGATATTTAAATGTTTGTTGCAATGAGAGTTTACAATTTATTGGTTAGTGGACATACGCCATTGCTCATGTTTTGCTGATCAAACCTGTGTTGAATAACAAAGTACGAAAACGAACAAGAAAAAAAACAATATAAAACACACACTAAAATAGAAATAAAGCAATCCCAAAGGAATTATCTCAGTTTTTTCCTTCAAAATAATGGTTATATTAGAAAACAAAGAATTCGAGAGATAGAATTCAGTCGAATATTGACAACACCCAGACACAAATATAGAACCAGATTCTCAATATGAAAACATATAGAGAATAAACATTGAACAGTGGACAACAAACACAAGATCATAGACAACACAACACAAGTTAAAACCAACGAAAAGTTGCCACGTTTCAGGGATTGCGATCTATTCCCGTCTTCAGGCTGAGACACATCTGGTCAGAACACTAAGATCTTGGTAACCGACAGAATTCCTCTGAGATTGATTTTTTTTCTATTATTGTGTGTGTTTTATATCTGTTTTTTCTTGTACGTTTTCTTACTTTGTCATTCAACACAGGATTGATAGGCAAAACGTGAGCAATGGCGTATGTTCGCAAACCAATAAATTTTAAGTATAAGATAATTAGATAAAATGCTTGGGTGCAAGTAACGACAAATAAGTTACAAGTACTTAAATTCAGAGCAAACATAAAACTTTATTTCGTAGAAATAACACCAATATATAGTCTACGTTTAACAGTAAACCAAATATACAATACAATTGGAATAATTTTTATAATGATTAATGTACAACCAGGTTAAATTAATGTAACAGCTGGATTGTTATTTTGTTTTAAAAAAACTAAACAAATTTTAAATGATATTGAAGCTAAACAAAAATGGCTTCACCATGTCAGTATAACGTCTTCAACCATAGAATTAAATTTCTATACATGAGAGTTCAGGAATTAAATTTTAAATGGCGATCGTCATAATATTTTATGTCACCGTACAAGCCAATGTCCTACAGGTAAATACAAACGCTTATTCAAATAGTAAATAGCTGTATTATAATGCAACAGTCACAAATACACGATTTTATATTATTTTGTTCAGAATCATTTCACAACTGGAAGAAAGTTTACTTCTTACTTTAGTTCAATAAAATATTTTCGTCGAAACATTTTGCTTCAAAATTCAAAATTAGCATTATATTGTCATTCTGTATTTTTTTGCTCACTAAAACAGTTACGTTATCAAATGTTATTTCGACCTTAGTTTATTTTTTTTCGTTCGAAACTAGGAAACCGATTAGTCTACTCTAACACGGACGTCAAAAATTGTACGACTTCTAGGCGCGGAGTACTAAATTAACGAGCAGTGTTTTCGTAGAAAGTATCTCAATGGGACTCCAAGCTATGACACTTATTTCGTTTGTAGAAAGCATATTCTTTTTTTAAATCCATCAGTATGTGTTAAGATGGTGGTATTTTCTCACCTACAACAATGTGGAAAAGCCTATTTTGCCACTTTTGAGGAGCTTGCTAATCTTGTTTTTAATAGACGGGCGGCAATTTTAAACACCTAGGGACACCGCGTGAAGTGTGTTTTCTATCAAACGCATTGGAAACACTTTTAAAAGTTATAACTGAATAAATCATTTTCGTATCACACTGAAGTACATCTCATGCGCCAGGTTCAACTAACTCTTAATAATAAAAACGGTTATACATATTAATATGCTCTAAAATGTTAATATACACTTGGAAGTTTACTGAAGTTATCTACGCGTTTCGAATTCGAAATAGATTTACTGAGTGTTAAGCAAATGTATACTTCTTTCTGTTAAAATTCAAAATTTACTATTAAGTGTGAGATCATTGCTAGAATTAACATCCTTATAGTGCTATTGAATATATGTTTCCTCTGGTTAACAAACGGTCAAACTTTTTATTTATGTTATAAAACTATAGTCTTGAATGAAGCTGTTTGATAAAGGTCTAATTTGTAAAAATAATAATAAACCATCGGTTAGCTTTAAAATGCATACTAAACGAATTAATCATGCACAGACAAAACGTGAGGTTTACGAAGATTGTTTTCTTCTACGATCTAACAAAAAAGTTCCCATCACAGATATTGTAAGAACATGCGTTTTTTTTTAGAGTAAGAGTAATATGCTCTAGCTGTAAAGGTCAACAAAAAAGTATTCATGTTTGAACATATACATTTTAATACACGTTTACGTAAAATGCAGGAAAGAACTAATTATGTGATTTTGTTACGAAATTTTATAGTGATAAGTAGCAGTAGTTTCATGAGACACAATTCACGTAATAATCGTACATCAGTAATTATTTCTTTTCTTCGCACTATGGCGTAGACCTACTCTTTCATTAATTTTGATACGGGTAAACTCATGTTCTTATTCTGGTGTCCTACTCATGGTTGGCATTTATAATATATTATTGACGTGTATCACGTTTTTACTGCATGGCAAAAGCGTGTTAATTTCTTGTAAGCTGATGCCATGAAGTAATTAAGAAAAATTTAAGTAAATTCAAGAATCTGTGTCATATACTCTGATATGTGTGTATTATCTCAACGTTTTGCTTCAATGAGACTGTAGCTTTAAACTGATTTCAAATAAATAGGTGCCGATTTCTATTTAAAACAGAGAAAAAGGTGTAGTATTATTTTTGTTACTGTACTAAATTTTTTAGGAAGTCAGAGTCTTGCGATTAATGGCAGCTGGCGGCGTGCAACAAATCGCCTTACCAATTAAACTTGTATTGAAGTAATACGTAAGTATGATAATCTTATTATAAACCCTTCATGTAATAGATAAAATGTTTTAAATAATTTATTAGTCTTAATTATGGACACTGAGGCATAGGAAACGGAAAAATCGTTAAACTTAATAGCTTGAAGTAATGAGTCGTGACAATAAAATTAGTAGCTTCAGCAGCATTCGTGAAGAATTTATGAGGATGATAGAAGTTCACTGACATTTCAGAACACCTACTACAGAGCACGTGTTTTGTAAGGAAGAGGAGAAAAATACCTTTCATTAATGACTTCAGGTATGTATACAATATATGTTCCTGAAATACTTTTTACAAATTCAAGAGGTAGGGTCCTTACGCCAAAACAAGAAGAAAGTTCGTATAAACATGTGTCAGATAATCATTAGTATTCGAGTTATTAACAAAAGTTTAGTTCAAAATGTTACAAGGCAGTTTTGTATACAGTCACTGAATAATGGTATTGATTGCAGACGCCATAACTTCTATCCTCTAAGCATTGGTCAGTGTCATGAACTCATGTATATTCTCTACGACAATATGTTACCAAGGAAACTTGTTTATATTTGTGAATAATCTGTTCGTGATATTCGACTATAGTGTTTTGTATTTGTAACCACGGACGCCTGTGAAGCAGTACGACCTCATGTGGGAGTAATTGAAAGGGTGCGACAGAGCATGATCCAACGCGTGCATTTGTGTGTGGAAGCAAAAAAAGTTGTTTCGAACATTCACTGTGACTTTCTGTGTTAATGACACTTTCATCAATGCTAAGAGGATAGAAATGAGGGCATCTGCAATCAACAACATTAATAATTGACTGTTTACAAAACTAATTACCTTGGAACACATTGAACTAAAAATTCATTTATGACTCAAAAACTAATGGTTTCCGGACATATGTTTACGTTAATATTTTTTCTTGCTTTAGTGTAAGGAACCAACCCCCGAATTTTGTAAAAGCATTTCAGAAACAATATATATTACTAATTTTACCTATCAATAGTTACTAAGAGTGAAACAACATTCTGAAAAGAGGTTTTTTTTTGTTTCAATCAATTGACAAAATAATTTTGTAGTTATTTTAATAGCTCCACTGGAAAAAACATTTCAAATTTGATTCTATATACATCAAATCATTACTCGAAATTAACTCCTTAATTGCCATACGAAAGAATCACAATCGATTTAATACGTTCCTTTCTGTTTCTACTGTAAAAATATATTCTAGCAAGCTTCAGTCAACAAAACTAATTTCATAAATAAGAAAATAATGAAACTTATAATGTGTTGATAAATTAAATTTGTTCTTAATTGCAACTTTTAAAATAAAATGCGTTACATTCACCGATTCTCTTTACAAACAAATGCTCGTGTTGATAGTATGAAAAAAATAACTATCTTCTGGATGTCTAATACATGTGAGTAGCAACTGACTTTCAATTGAATGCAAATGAAATATTATTTTTAATGTTTCTGTAATCAAACTCGGGTAAAAGATAACAACTAGTCACAAATAAATAAATTAACCAGATCGCAAGCAATAACTAAACAACCGTATCGACAACGAATATAAAATCGTCAATGAAACGAAAAAAAGGACAAAACAAATTCACCGCAGAAGTAAAACAAATAAAAAATAGTGACCGTATTCACAGTCAACCAAAATATGTAAATAAAGATTGAATACCGACAGAAAAAATACGTTCTTAGAAAAAACAAAGTAGAAAACGTAAGTATAAATACGAACCATTGGTTTTTGCATAAAATAACACCACAATAAAACACCAAAAGCCAAATAAAATCTAAACATACTAACTGATCAGATATCAGATGCAGATTATAGTGGTTCAAGGGTTCAAGTCCAAATTCATATATAATTTAATTTTTATAATTAATTATAAATAAATATTAATGATTTCTTGTTATAACATATTAATTAAATTTTAATATACATAATGGATATTACTTAAACCCAACACCTATATTAGGAGTACTCAATCAATAACAGATAAATTCAATCTAATAATTTTTTTATTAAAACTAAAATAATGTTAAATTAAATATTAGCTTTCAAATTATAAAACATGTCTTATATTTTAGTGTAGGCCATTATCAACGACACACGAAGTCACACATGCATGTTCTATATTTGATACATTTAACCACTCAGTTTTAATTCTACATAATTTTTGATTACAAAACACATAAGTTTATATTTTTACCATGGCCCCCTCATCAGCACAGCTATAACCGAACGATTTCCAATAAATTTAATTATTTAAAAATAATTATTTAGTAATTCTTATACTTGCACGTTCAACTTTTCATCGCTCACATATTGTGGACAGATCCCGACTCCTACCACAGCCAGCAATGAACTTATTTTAGTTTTGTATAGCCATGCAGGTTTACATTACCTTCTCCATCCTACCTGCACAGGCTAAGTCCAGCATGGCTTTACAAAACAAAAATAAGTTATTTGCTGGCTGTGGTAGGTGTCAGGTTCTGTCCACCATATCTGAGCGATGAAGAGTTGAGTAGAAAATAATTTGACCTAGCTAGGCTAGTGAGTGGTGCTTATGATAAATATATATTATGTGTCTTATAATTAAAAATTGAATTTAATTAAAACTTATTGATTAAAATTATCGTAAATCGATCGGGTATAGCTATTTTTGTTTGAGAGGGGGCCTATTGGAAAATTATAGTGTGTGCTTTATAATTCAAAAATATACTTAATTTAAATTGATTTTACTAAAATCGATTGATTTTATCTAATATATATTAGGTACGGGTGAGTTTGTGTGTGGTCAATAAGGGCCTATGCGAAAGTATGTTTTATGAATTGAATGATATTTCATTAAAATTAACATGTTTCTTTTAGTAAAAATATTACATATAATTTAATGGAAGTCCATCGGGTATTCCTAACATAGGATTTGGGATTAAGTAATTTACATTATTTTTATTTACACCTAAATAAAATGTTAAAATAAAACAAGTAATAAAAATAACACCGATTTCAAAATTATATAATCTGAAAAAAAAAAATACACTGAAAAGTAAAAACGTTTAATGATTTTGAAATTACTTAGAATATAAATGATTTATTATGACAATAATATACAGTTATTGTTATTTCTGAAGTCGGTGCCAGCCAAGGCTAACAAACGAGTAATGAAGTAGCAAATGTTCACGTATAATTTAATGACATTTGACGTTGGCTGCAACTAAACCTATTTTATTGACACAAAGACTACAGCCGCACGGCGTTGGACAGCACGGAGCGCAGCGGCGGGCGTATACGGCGAGGCTGGTAGGGCAGCACCTTGAGTGAGCGACCCGAATACGGGCAGAAGCATGAAGGCAGACGTCGTTGTTAGTTGTGTTCGATATCGACATTTTCGATGTGCTTGTACACTGTAAGTTTTCTCTAATTGAATTCAATTGTGGTTTCTTGATGCTTAGGATTGCATTAAGATATTTAGATTTGTTTTACACGTCATCCGTATTCATTTGTCAATAAATTTTTAGTCCCTGTTTTTTTGTAAATATGTTTATTTAGGCTTATTTGTAACTAAAGTTTCACTTTAAGCAGCTGTGTTCATTTGTTAATTGGTTTAGTTAGGTATTGCTACATTGCAGACTTTACGTAGCTTTAAATATATTTTCTCAATTTTAGGACGTTTCAAAAATGTCTGATTTGCTTGGTTGGAACCAACTACACAAATAACAATAATTGTGTATTACTCTCCTAATAAGTTGACTGTATTATAAGTATTCTAAATATTACGTAATTATTTTTTTTACTTTTTACAGCAATTTTTTTTTTCAGAGTAGATTTTTTTTTTTTTTGATGTTGGGGTTACGTTTTGTAAAAATATATTATTTCTAGATATGTTACGGAGATCCGCTGTACCTTCGCAGTACAACTCAGTCCAGAACGTCCTTGACCATAGTTAGGTACCTACCTATACTCTATCCATTCTAAGGTTGCAGCATATTCATTCAAGTGAATGACAATTAAATTATTGCAAAGCATACATTTCATTTGAAATATTCAAAAATACAAGGTAACTATGGTACGGCACAATCCCAATGTGAGGAATCGATATATAATTAATTGCTTTGATTTATTTCGTTAGAAACTTTTATTTCTGCTGCAACCTTAGAGTGGACAGAGTATAGTCTTGGATTGTCATAAACCAACCAATATCTAAATCTCTATACATTTCATTTTCGATTTTTCCCGACGGGGGGCGGTCCCGGATATTCGAATGTGGAAATCGTACCGGACGATACCGCTGGTCAGCGGGTCTTCTCGAGGATCTCCCGTTTCCTTCGCCCTGTCATTCCGACGCAGCTCTATACTCACTTCATGCCACCGCTCACTAGCGCTAAATAACTAGATGTTAAGTACCGACAAAATCCCTCACTGATTCATATTCTATTTTGAGGAGTTCCTTGTCGTATCTTCGAAATCCAAGGTCCAATGTCAATGAAATAAAAATGGGGCCACCTTGAAAATATTCGCTTTCTAACAAAAAAAGTAATTTTCCAAACAAAAATATTCAACCGAATTAATCACCTTCTCCCTTTCTCGAAGTCTGTTAAAAATAAACAATAAATAGCATATTATAATCAATTATACAGACTGATTGTTACATTGGAAGGGGTATGATTGAGCGTAAGCTGTAAATATTAAATGCATCTTAGTGTAATGTAAATTATTAATAAATTAAAAAAGTTAAGAATTATTACACTTATTTTGGTAGGTTTTACGGCCATGGCACCTCCCCTAGGCTCCCCGTCGAAAAGAAGTATCGGTATTTTTGATATTTTTGCTTGCTACCTTCAACGTGACTCATAACTCTCGGGGTGCTCTAGTCGCAGGATGGAGACCACGAATTTGTGGCGAAACTATTTTTGTACCACTTAATTTCAATGCCTTATTGCACATCAGCAGCTCTGCTTCGTGGTCAGTGATTAGATGTTTGAACTTTCACTTGTCTTCGGGTTCTACTGACAGATCACTGACGTGTGTTGTCACTATAGCCTTATTCTGATTGGTGGAGTCAAATGAGAGACGTGTCTGAACAAAGACATTCTGCCAATAACCATGAGGCAGAGTTGCCGATGTGCATGTAAGGAATTGAAACAAAAAGGTGCAAAAATATGTTCGTGACAAAATCGCGGCTCTACGACAAAATTGTGGCTCTACTTATAACCCTAGCCGCTTTGGGGTTCGAGGCAGTCATGCCGTTTAGAGACATCTATGGAGGCATTTATTTTTTTTGTCTTGGAGAAAAAAAAGGAAAATAAGGGATTTTTTTAGGAAGAAGGAAAATTTTAGGGTATTTTGGGAAAATCTGGGATTTCTTTAATGTCAAATGAAACATCTGTGAGTCAAAGGTCAATGTCAAATCCAATATGGCTGCCGTGACATCATCGAAGTGGGTGTCGGGTTACAAGTCCTGAAATCTTGACCCTGATCAATTTGTTTCTGAACTGGCCATAACCCACTACTCGCCAATTTTGTATTCACAATATTTTTTTTTTTTTTTGTGTTTTCCGTTATATCATTACGACGTTTTACCCCTTCCTTATATTTTTGGCGAAAACCTTTGTAGGAGCACGCGCAATAACTTACGAAAGTTTCAATGCATTCAGGAAAGCATAAAAGAAGAGCAAACAAGGGGAAAAAAACATACCGAAAACGAGGTGAGATTGTAACAGCCTATATTAGTCTAAAAATATTCAGAAATGCGTTCTTACATAAGCTTAGTCCTTAAGAATAAATCAAATCTGTTAAACGAGAATGCAAGAATAAAAAAATGCATATGCTATTTTATGTATAATTTGGTTGTCACAATCTCACTCCGAGTTGGCATAATCTCACCCCGTTTTACGGTATCAATTTTATGTAGTAAGTAGAGAAATTCTACTTTGAAGTTCATTTTTAGTGTAGCAATTTGCCCACTATAATTATTTTTTTTTTTAGTAAATTTATAGGACAACATTTTCGACTTACTTTTTTCATAAGCTATCACAACGCAAAATTAGCACACTTCGTTCTGATTCATCATATATATTCTCATACACTGGATATTCTGAAACCGTCATGTAATAAGCATACAATTGGTAGATGAAAATGTTTGTGGCAAAATGTTAACATTTTACATACACAACTTGGCTACACAGCATTGTGTTTGTCCCTTCTCGCGCTCCACATTACCTTACTAATACTGTTTTGGCCATAATTTTAAGGGCGCGGGTTCAAATCCCAAGCAGTCCAAACATGATTTTGCGTTTACACGACGTAACGTACATAAAATAATACCTAGACGTGGTTCGCACGAGTGAACTTTAATCGTGCGGTGTTGCCACATGGCGCGCATAAATTACCATTGTACAATACATTACCACTAACATTTTCGTCTCCAATTTAGCTAAGGATTCGTATGGTATGCTTGTTATTTGACAGTTTCTGGACATATACACTGTCAAAAATGTAATCCGTACACAAATATAATTTGTATTTTAACACACGTACAAAGGCTTCTCTTGTAAAATGTTTTGCTTGTTTACTTACATGAGATGTCTTTGTACTGTAGCTGTAAAAAAATGTGTATTATTCAGAGCTTTCGTCGATAAATACATGTTACAAACCTTCATGCATACATGATGTGACGTTGTTTGTATAAAATGGAAGAGATAAATACTTTTACTCTATGTATGTTCATTAGTTAAATACATTTAACATCTTAATTACAATCAAACATTTGTGAAGTTTACAAAGATTTTCTTTGAAAAGTACAAAGCTTATTCTTTAAAAAATGATTTGTTTTTTAATGTTACAAAGTAATTCCTTATATATGCCGAAAGGGTTCTGCGCTGTAATTTTTTTGTTTTGTAAAAATAACAACGCATTTTTTAAGTTGTACAAACTTTTGTGAATGTACAAATCTGTCCTTGTAAAATATTGGTTTACAAAGTTACAATGATTATATTCGGAAAAAAAAACGTAGGAATGGTTTAAAGTCTACCAAAATTACAGGCTCGCCGAAATTACATAGCTATACAAAACTCACATCCTCTGGAAATAAATGTTCTGGAATAAAAATAGTTTTAAAATTGCCATGCATGCTTCAAAAGTTAACAAGAAATAGAGTTATCAATAAATAGTACACATATATTTATATAAACGTATAAAACTTTTCAACTTAAGACGTCAAGGTGGACTATGGGTTGTATCTATGTGCGGGGATGCAAGTTCGAATCTGCGTGGTTCCATTAACTTTTTTTTATGTAATTTTACATAAAATCTATTTATTCAAAAGTTATTCCATAAATACGTTAAATGTTATTATTAAGTATGACAGTTATTCACGCCATATTTTCCCCTGTTACAAGTACATATACAAGGCTATAGCTTGTGTTTTACAAACATATACTTTTAAGGACAACCATTGTAGTTTTACAAGGAATTTCTTTGGCAACTGTTTTTCCAAGGATTTTCTTCGTAAAAGTACAAATAAAACTAGTTGCAGTGTACATATGAAACTTTAACATAAAGATGATTAAAAACCCTGTTATCATACTTTTGTAAGTAAACCGAATCAGAGGTAGACATGTGCTGGGAAAGGGTTCGGGTGTGTGTGTGTGTGTGTGTGTGTGAGTTGGTGTGAGGCAACGAGCTATATCGTAAACATAGATGGGCGAAAACAGCAATTTCCAAGGCTCTGAGGTGAAGCCCAATTGAACGTGGTATTTTGACTCTAGATAAAATGGCGGATTCTTATTTCCGGTCGAGAAACGAGAGCGGTTATGCTAATTTAAACATTATTACAGTATAATATATTACAATAATTATTGGCATTTTTTCCTGTGTTTAGCGGGAATATAGTGGAGCTAAAAAGTAACGGAATTTAATGCGAACATAATGACGGATGTTTAACATAATTGTGGCCACACTGCTGTTCGCCATGTTTTCTGGGGTCGAAACAGCCGTTCAATTGGGCTTCACTTTGGAAGCGTTTCCGCCCCTCTATGTTGACTATATAGCTCGTTGGTGTGAGACATGCGGGGAGATAGAGGAGGGCCGCGAATACGAATTACAACTGCTATATGACGCATGAAGGTACAAAGGGTCCAGTAGAGGACACATGCCAACGTCATTCATAATAGGTGTTCAAACACTGACCACGTGGGCATCTAATGGCCTCCGCAATGATTCGCGAACACGCTTGAGCAACCTGTCATGAGTCTAAATGTGCTGGAACGCCTGTGCAATGCGCTACTCCAATCAATCACTAGTGGTAATGTCAGTCGTGTTTTGTACGCGACTATTGTCATGTTCACTGACAGAAAAAGCCAAAGGATTTCCTGGCACACATTCATTAGTTTCTAATATGTTCAGACAAAAATGAGTTTCTGTCTTACGCCAAAAGTTTTTTAGCGTCATTTATTTTCCTTCAGCGATTTACTACTCAGCTTTATTACAACATAGGTGCATTATAGTGTGTATGCATTACGGACGACAGCAGGTTAATTTTTAACGATTCTTGTAATGTGGGCAAGTTGAAAACTAAACAAGTATTGTGGACATACGTCACTGCAGCAATTACGTACGTCAACAACAATTGTTTAGTTTGTAGCCGGTTACGCGCTCTCTTGTTGTTGATATTCACAACCTGTTCATCTTCTATTATAATTAGAGAACTGAAAAATTGACGTTTTTTTGGGCACATGCCAGAATTCTAACAAATGTAGGCTCGTGTAACTTTCTCAATTGGTCTTTGACTTATCAATAGGGACAGGAAAAAAGTTGCGAATTCAATGACCGATACGTTAGAATCAACTATCTCACGAATAGTCAAGTCCAGACTATTTGTCTATTAGCTGTTACTCAGTGACACAGCAGGCAAAGAACGAATAGACGGGGCTTGATAAGTGGCGTCATTTCAGTTTTTTTTTCTTGGGGGGATGCAAATTTTTTTTTTTTTTGTGACAGTGTCCTTTTTACTAATTATGCATGTATAAATTAGAAACTTTTATAATAAACTTCGGTTTTATGTGCTTACGGTAGTATTATGTAAATAACAAAATACACAAAAGAAGTTTACACGTCTAAATCCGGGGGGGGGGGGAGGCATTTGCCCCCATGCCCCCCCCCCCTAAATGACGTCCCTGGGCTTGAGTATTCATAGGACAATAGATTCTAGCATGCGTTTCATTAAATTCCGGAAAATTTCCTATCCTTACTTATTAGTTATCTGACATCTCCTGGAGGGTCCTTAACCAATAGTAAAGTAGCAACTAAAAGACACATCTAAATATGTATAAAAAACCACATTAAATATTTTTAGTATTTTTTTTTTCTTAAATTTTATTTGAAATAGAAATTACCAATTTTCTGCAGGCTCTTTTAAAATATGAAAAATATAAATTCAGTTTTTTTTTTTTTCATTTCTTGGGGTAGTCTTGAGCCTATTTATCATTGTGAATGTTTTCATTTCTGTACCTCAGCTGATTTTCGTTTCTCGTATCAATCCGTGATATACAATTTTGGGCTTAAATATGCCATTATACACAAATTGTGAACGCTAGAAAATTTCCATTACTGTCAAAAGTTGTTGCAATATATGTCTACAAAAGTAATCGTATCACGCAAATGTATAAAAATTACTAAAACAATTACAATTTTGCGTGAAATCCCCCGTTAAGTGATATTTACTAGTTAAACGGTCGAGTACGCTTTTTCCTATCTATGTCTTAAAGAGATTTAAGAGAAATATAATAGTAATTTTATATTTGTATTAAATAGTGTTACTTTTGTAGAGGTTGCTGGGTAGTAATATTCCCTCTTACAAAATTAAACTTAGCCCAATCAGTTCTCCCATATTGGTATTTCAAACTCAAAATTTGCACCTTTTAGTTCATATATCCACCGAAAACCAATGATTATTAAGAAACGAAATTATTCTCAGTGAAATTACTTGTCACCGGCTACGGCTTGGATTACATGAAAACCCACTACAAAATAGGTTCGTAGGCTCTTTTTAAAATTGCCTAACGTAGTAAAAAATTCCAAATTTCATACTTTTTTTTTTAATACAAAAAGAAAATTTGCAGTGAATTTTATTTACATCAAGCTGTATCCCGTGACATTTATTTTTACTATGAATTATTTCGTTTGATAATGTTATTTGGTTTTCCGAGGGTGTACTGTATAATGTTAAAACATGCCAATTTTGGCTTTGAAACGCCAATGTGGGAAAAGTATCATACATATATGTTTTTATTGCAAGAGGAAAACGTACTTCCATATATCGTCTACAAAACTAATACTCTATCATACACATATCAAATCGTGATTTGTTCCCCACTCGAACACCCATAAGACAAAATATATAAACAGTGTTGATATGTATCAGTAGTTCACTTTTCTTCCTGCTCACCCTGAACTCACACAGTCCACGTTTCATGACGTCACACGTGATTGTGTTAGCAATTTTAATACCTTTATTTTTTTTATCTTAAGGAACTGACCTCCTCAGGCAAGGTCAGTAATGCGTTGTTTGCATGTCACGAGTTTCCGGGTTATGTCTAGGATGTACTGTTCCGTCTTCGAGACGCGGTATCGTAGAGCCACGATTTTATTGCGAAAATACGTTTGCAACATTTGGTTTTAAAGCGTTATGTGCACATCTGCCACTCTGCTACATAGATCGTCTGTGATCGGATGATTTTACTGTCTCTTGCCTTTGCAAACTACAGACGTACGGAGTCACAATAATCTTATTCTGATTGGCACAGTCAAATGAGACACGTGTCTAAATAAAGACACGCTGCCAATAGCAATGAAGCAGACCTGCCGATAATCACGTGAGACACTGAAGCAAAGCGGGACAAAAATCTTTTCGCGACAAAATCATGGGCCTAGGTATCAGGTGAGCGATAAGGGGCAGAATGCCATGCTCAAAGAGAACCGCATATCGACTACCGAAATCGCTCCATGTGAATTCTGGGAGGTTGACTCCTCTCCCAGCCCCTGTCATTGTACGAATTTGTATGTACCCGTCTCTATGACCTCGATGTCGGTGAGACGTAAAGCCCACTTACCTTACGTTACGAGAACCACATCGCCTATACATGCTTAACTAGAGCAGTTGTATTCGTAATTAAAGCGGTAACACGGACATTTTATTTGTAGATAGTAGTCAGGGTCAACGCATGCTTCTGGGTTTGTTTTATAATCCCGTAAGTTACGTTTCGAGTTAAAAAGCCGTCTTGCAGAAAGCGATATTTGGCACTTTTTAGGGCCCTCTAATAGTGTCTCTAAAAGCTTGCTGCATTTTTTAAACTACGAACTATGTTTTGAGATGTGTGTTGTTTTGTAGATAAATGTACTGGTATCCAAGTTTTACAGTTTTTTGTTAGAAAAGTATCAGCTTGAAACACTTATACCGTCCATACACCTACTACATAACATTCTAAGGCATTTAATTTAAGGGCGCGGTTTACCGCAATTTTCATCACCATTTTTAAAATTTTTTATTTGTATCAGATATTTTTTTTCTTATTTTAGACACAAAATATGATTAAATTTGGCTCTTATGAAATTTTTTTTACATCTTATAGTTTTCACGTAATGGCTTGATAAAGTCATATTTCGCATGTTTCCGTTTTAACGACTACACTATAAAACCAACTAATATATCAAACTCAAAAAAATCACAATGAATAAAGACATTGCAGGCTACAACGACATGCTCATGAAATTAAAGCATAAAAATTAATCAAATTTTAAAAAAAAATGCTGAAACTGAAAATAAATATTTTAAAAATTTCATAAGAGCCAAATTTAGTCACATTTTGTGTCTAAAATAAGAAAAAAATATCTCGTACAAATAAAAAATAAAATAATGTTGATGAAAATTGCGGTAGACCGCGCCCTTTAAACTGATTTTGAATACAAGGTTAGGATCCTTTAAAAGGCCATTCGTTGCGTGTTTAGGTCTTGCTTCATGAATAAAACAATTTTAACTAACTTCGAAATTAATATATTTAATTATGTTAGCTACTGAATAACTTGTAGCTGTATTTGAAAAATTCAATCACCTTTAAAATGCGTACTTCTTGATAGTTTAAATGTTATCATGATCACGCTATGTAAGCACACGAGATACAAATGATATTGGTAACGCCTAGTACGATAATACGCTAATAAAACATTTTAAATAATATATTACCGATGCACACCTGTTGCTTAAATCGAATAAAAATTATTTAACTCTGTATGATTTCAAATCTCGGACAGACTAATACGCTTACGTTATTGTAAACACAGGTTAAATGGAACCACTTTCTTCCATTTTTGTAGCTACGTAAGATCAGCGCCATTATATATGTAGTGTACAGACTGGATTAATTAACATTATTAAGTTTAGCGTTGGTAACGGGCATTTATGACGCAGCTGAATTAATTACTGTTACTTTTGTATAATGGCTATCATCACACACAAAAAAACACACTTAACTGTGCACAGCGGAGATATTGATTATACAGTAACTCATATTTTTCTGTGTAATCAATTGACTCTACGAGAAAAAAAAATTCTTAAATAAGCTTAAATTGTTAAACTGAAAAATTCAGGGCAATATCAGGTAAATTTGCACGGAATTAAAGTTACTTGTAAAAATTCATATATAAACAAACTCCTTCTAGAATGTTAACAAGAACTTGAGGTTTTATCATCGTTCTTCTGTGACGCAAGACTATTGCTTAGTGCCTAAAAATTCGCTTTTACGTAGAAGTAACTGATGGAAAATTAGAATTTTCTCCGGACTGGTATATTATAAAAAAATAGCAAATATCCGGTTAATACAAGGAATAATAACCTAAAATATAATCATATTAATGTGGAAGATATTTCTTCCAAAACGTAAAATAATTTTATGGGAATACAATTCGTTCGTTAAGTAGAATTTTTAACAGTTACATGAATACATAATTTATTAGCACAAATGTTGACATAACATGTAATATTCTTTGCAAACAGTTACAAAAAATTAATGAAAAAGCATGGATATGTCCAGTTCTAAGCAACGCTGGGAATACCTGTAAGTAAAGCAATATAGAAATACATTTTATATCATAAAGCTGTGCTGATGAAGTAATGTGTATTTACGACTATGCCGGCTAAGTAAATGTATGTATCATACGTCGTACATGAACGATGTTTGCCTTGAACGATATTCACATATACTGAGTTCCAAAAATAAATCCATGCAACTCTGTAATGGAATTTAAAGTGCGAGTGGACTACCTTACAATAGACCTGAGACAGCATGTTTTAGAGGGCGTGGTACATAAATAACGCTAAAATCATTAATCCATAACTGTAGGTTTCTTGAAGCCAATTTGCGAAAATTAAACAATAGCAATCCTAGACAATAGTTTTAGCCAACGTTTAAAACAGAATTGTTTCCAGTGTTACGAACTTCTGAGGCACAATCTCTGACGCCAGAACCTCGTGCATTTAACTGCGGTGCAAGAGATCACACGTAACGAATAAGCAATTCTGGATAAATATTTACTCATGAAGTTAGCAAATACCATTATCTAGGATTGTCATTGAGTATTTCATCCGTATTGGCTTCGAAAAATGCGTAGAAATCAATTTATGTTTTCAGCGTTTATTTATCTACCACGGAATTTTAAATTACTTTAGTGAATTTTTCAACAAAATACTGCGTCTACATTATGCGAAAATATCTCATTTTCATCATTGTCGGATACAGGTCGTTCTGGATACAGTGAGCACTAAAGATTTAACCTTTGAAAAAAAAATCACTAGCCGTCAATGCATATAATTTAACATTAACAATATTGTCTTACATCTTGTATGGCTGGCAGAATATTGTACGCAGACCCGCGTATTTTCCTTTTTAGAATGCATTAATTTCTATGTATAAAAGAGAAGACTAACCGACCGACCGACCGACTGTCCATGAGAAACGAGAAAAGTATTCTAAAATGTGATAGAAGGGTGTTTCGAAATTCAGTCTCTTAGGAGGTGAAAAGACATTGAATGTGTTTTAGATAAACCATCGATATATGTTGAACCCATCGAGATGTAAAGTTTATTTTTTTCTTCAGGATGATTATTACATAAATGACCGAAAAAAGTTTTAAGATATTTTTAAAATTCGAGCTCTTGGTACTGTACAGGAGTAATATTTTTTTATGAATGATCGATTTTGCTTCGACTGAAAGTGATGTTCACTTCACTTGGACATTTGAACGAATTTTAAAAATGTGAAATTAAGATGTTTCGAATTTCGATACCTAAAGCGGTGAAAAGGCGTAAAATTTGTTTTCTGTCAGCCGATGATACTATCACCAATAAAAATACTGAGGTGTTGTTCGCGTCAGAATTATGCTTAGGTAAGTACCTATAAAAAGTAATTTAAAGTTTTTTTCTTTTATAAGATAACTTAATTATTGAGAAGAAAACCTAATTTGTAAACTTTCAAGGTGTACTGTCCGAAAAGCAAGTACGACCAGCGAGAAATAAATTATACAGGAGTTTCGGTCTACAGTTCTATTGAGACGTGTTGTTGTACAACCTCCATGGACCTAGGGAATTATGAATAATTTCGACCTTATGTGACGCAGCTGTTTGTCGTTCTGACACACAAAAACGGCAAGACAGATAAAATTTGTACAATTTGGATGAAGTCGTTTAAAAGTGGTAAAAATGTATTATGTAGTCCACTATCCACTAAAGTTCTTCGATAGCGTCATCCCACATATACCATCTCAATAAGCTCAAGGTTAAGAGGAAAAAAATAAGTTCGTATTTCTGCAAAACATTATCCCGGCAATACCGCCTAATGGCACTTAACTTCAAGTGAAGGTTTTGAAAAAACAAGTATGTTATTCAGGGCACGGTCACCATTGGTTTCGCTCGGGTGAAATCCGTCTCCATTCCACGTAAACTACTTATTTCATTCGAAAACATTTAGATGTAAATAATTACCCCACAACGTCAACTTTGCTGTTATTATAAATAAGGCCCAGGTTTAGTAGCTGTTAGCAGCAGGTACAAACTTAAGACAGCTTTTCGCGTGGATAGCTATAGCTACTTATCCTGCTGCAGAGTTAGCTCAACTAGCAGCTTTGTCACTCATACTCTTGATGAATGAACCGCCTATGTGATGTACACAGATGTTTTTCAATTAAAGCAAATATTATCTTCTGCTATGAGTAATACACGCGAGAAAAGCCGCGGGCGCACTGCTAGTGCTGAAATAATAATCAACTAAATTTGACATGTGTTTTACATAAGGTATATATACTTTTTTGTAAACAAACTATATAGGTTCCTAACGAGTATAGAGTTTACCTTAAACGCGCAAGCATTAAGTAGAAGGGTCCAGAGAGGTTAGACATTTCTTGTCGTTAGTCGTTACGCGCGGAAAGATACGAATTGGCTGAAAACATAACTTAAGCAGGGCTTTTTCGAGAGCTCACTTATCCCGAAACGCATATACTTGGCGTTTATTTGCGGTCTTGAAAGAAAGTCATTATGTACTTTTACGGTATTCAGACAGAGTCTAGCTTTAGTTAGGTTTGTAGCTCTTTTATGGTAGTGAAAGTGTTATGTGACTCTATTGCTGTAAAAATAAAACACACAGACTACCGCTCAATTAAATTTTAAACGAAGATACAGCGACCACACTAAAACCTATGACTAGAGGTACGAATATTTCGCGTATTAATCTGGCAACAGTCTAGACTTCTCAGACCTATACACACAATCTAAAATATCCATCGGTTTCTAACCGTAACACGTGTTACAACCCCGACTTGTTTCCTTATTTATCACTGGCTTTCAACCGTCAAAGATGTGTTAAAACAGGTGTAGTCTAATTACAGAAGGTGTAGAGAAGTATACATTCAACCTGACCTAGAATCAATAGGCGAAATAATCGTGCCCCTAGCTATGTCACATGACGTGAAAAACGACGAAATACACCGAATGGGCCGGTCCAATTGTTTCCGCGCATTCTAGCATTAACAGTATCTGATGTCCAGTAGGTTTGTTTCAATTACCCTAATCCGGAAAGTAAATGCAGCGTATCGTCAATTATTGTCGGCACGTCAACAATTGAATTTATTGTAGTTGTGTAATTGCTTGTACAGTAACAAAAGTAAATGTAAATAACGGATGGGTATATTTTAAGGGTGCTCAAATGCGATTAAGTCGTAATTTTATATTTATATGAAATATTGTTAGTTCTGCAGACGATATTTGTAACTACAGTTTCCTCTTACGAAACAATTTCCGCTGGCGTAGTTTCCTCAAAACCGTGTGTCAAAGTCAATATTTGGATGTTTTGTTACCACGCAAATAGCGAAAACCAACTGACTTACGAACGTGAAATAATTCACAGTGAAACAACTTACTATGGGCTACGTAATAAAAGATTAGATTGAACCCCGTGAACTGTTTCTGAATTTAAAAGTAAATACTGAATTTGTATTTTTTTTTGTACGTTAGAATTTTTTTTAAATTCTAAATATTATGCCGTGGGTATTTTATGGTTTATTTCACAGCTCATGGGATGTAAGTTTATAGAAAATTATTTTGTTTAAGTAGGTCAGTTGGTTTTCACTATTTGCATGGCAGCGTAAAAAGCAAATGTTGTCTTCGACGTACAGTTATGAGAAAACTATGAGAGCTAAAATTGTTTCGTAGGAGTAAAATGTACTCACAAGTATCATCTACAAAATTAACAATATTTCATAAAAATATAAAATTATGATTTTACCCCAATTAACACCCTTAAGGTTTTGATATAGAAGACTAAATAAAACAATTTTACTTTATTGTACTGTTAGAATCGTACCCTAGACACAAAGCAGTTTTAAGGAAAGAGAAACAAATGAAAATATTTGCTACAGCAGTTGAAATGTAAGAATACTGCAAAATGAAAAGAAGACAAAAAGAAGCTCCGGAGACCCGAAGGAGTCAAAGAAAAATTAAATTAAATTAAAAGAATGTCTGTACGTAGCCTTTGTGGAAGACCATTTGAGACGTTGACAAAAAAAACATCTCATTCGTTTAAGAATTTACCCTTCCAGTTGTAATATAACCATGCTTGTGATACGGCTTTAACTGTCAGTCGTAAATTGAGCAATGTTATTTAATTACTAAACAAATGCAATTAACTCTGTATGGAAATGCACGATTATTGAAAGGAAATAATTCGCGATTTCAATAACCTACAGTTCTGATCCCATTGCTCTGTGTGCACACAAGTCCCGACCATTAATCCATTATTCGCTACTCGCTGGAACGGCATGCAGTGAATCAATGAGCGGGCTTAAATAGGCATGTAGAAGTAGATTTAAACATGTCTATCATTGAACTCACAAAGTTTTCTTTCCCTAGTTATCACTTTCTATAACCGCGAGAAAGAAGTGAACTGATATAGCTAAAGAATTCCATTTCATTTTACAGTAATTTTGTATTTGTATTTCACTCAATAATACCTCGATACTTTATACTGCTGCGGATTTTCTTTGGCCATGATACAACTTTATATTATTTTTGTCAGTGTAGTGTATACACCTACTATACGTTTCTAAAGAATATGCACGATTATTTCGATACCTGAAAGTGACAACAAAATGATCATTTTTACGATTTTCGGCCTTAGAATAAATGTTTAAAGACCATGCATGCGTTCTCCGTTATTTCTACTGTTACCGCGATAAGTATTTTTTTTAAAGCCTAAATAAAAGCAGACGTAAAAAAATCTGTTTGGCAGTTTGTTTATAACTGTTCTCTCCATGTTGGATAACGTTTTCAAGTCACGTAATACTGTGGTTGTAGTTAACGGAATTTCGTTAATGTGCTTAGACGAAATAGCAAATTTTCTTGTCTTGAAAATAATTATATACCACGGCCAAAATAACTTCAAACAGAACTGCCAAACCTGTTGGAATAATCTACTTTCGTTTAAGATTTAAAAATTTATATATATATATATATTATCTTAAAAACAAGAAAGACAGGAGGCTTTTAAATTCATGTTATTTTATGCCTAATACTTTTAATTCTTTTATAACACTCAGTTCACTATACTCTGTCTAGTGCAGCTTCAATGATACCCGACAACTTCTTGTAAACAATAACAGTGCATGTTTTGATAATGCGTTAGAGTGAGATAGATATTGGCCAGCGTTTAGCACCGATATCTTAAGCTGACATGAAGGGAGTATGGAGCATCACCGAAATGATCGGAGGGGATAAACGGGATATCACCGAGAAAACACGCTTATCAAAGGTATCGTCCGGCACGATTCCCACGTGCGAAAATCCTGTGACCGACCCCGCGGGGAATCGAATCCGGATCACCTTGGTGGGAGGCGAATGGTCTGACCGTTTGGCCACCACGTGTTGAAAAGCAAATTTCTAAGGACGAAAGGTGTCTTCCATTGTGACAAACACTACAGAACAGTAACGGTTATTAGTGCCCAAAATAGTTGTCTAATTTACGAAAACTAAGCGAAACGTAGTGTACGAGTTGATAGATCACACATTGTGGCGTGGCAGAGTAAACCCAGTAAATTATACCAAGTTGCGCGTAAAGTCATTTTTCTTGCGCCAGTCGTAAGTGACATATTTTGATCAGAGCTTAACATCGAGGTCTTTGGCACTGGCGATGGGTGACATGAGGTGAGTATGGGGCAGCACCGGAATGAAATAGCGAAGGAATTGGGAGATTCCCGGGAAAACCCACGGACCAACGGCATCGTCCAGCACGATTCCCACGTGCAAAACGCCGGTCACGTATAGAAACATAGCTGTCACCATCGGTGTTTAGAAATCAGCGCTCACTGTACTGTTTCTTAATCGGGTACGGCATCGGCGAACGGTGTCGTGTGATGGTGTGCGATATCCGGACCAACACAGTTCACAGGCTGAGGCGAGTTGGCCAACCGAAATACCCGTTACCCAGGTCACGTATCTGTTACCTGCACCTGGTCAGCTTTTGTTGTTACACCTGCCCCACGCCCTCCTTTTATCAAAGTGCACGGAACTGGGGCATAGCGAGACATAGTGATCCCTCTCATATGCCGGTCCCACACTCTCGCCGAGGCGGCTCGGCCGAGACAGGGGTGCGAGATTGTTCGAGGCGAGAGCGTACGAAGGGGGTCCCACACACTCGCCGAGAGGCAACTCCTCCCCCGAGACTGTGCGAAACTGTCCGAGGCGAGACCCAATATGGAGGATACAGACCTCGCGGTAGCATCTGCTTTGTTTACTTCATATTTTTGTAAATAGGCCTACTAATTTCTTATGATGTTAGATGTTACTTGCTAGTTGTGAATGCAAAAAATAAAACTTTCAAGAGAACAATGTTAATTTAGACCTGCTAGGTAACTTCAATTTTTTGTCAAGTTTG
>PNEQ01007784.1:0-27605 GCA_003012365.1 Medauroidea extradentata
GAACGTTCAATTCTGACACACAAAAACTACAAGGCAGATCGAATTAGTGCAATTTACATGTAGTCTTTAAAATGGGTAAAATTGCAGTTCGCTTTCCACTTAGGTTCCTCTGCAATATCAGCTGACATATCGTCGGTATACTGCCAAAAGTGATTAAGTCATAAATGCTATTTCGTTTAAAAACAGTATTAAATTGTAGATATTAACAAAAATTTGGTATGTTACTATACTGTAATACAACAGTACGAAACGACGAATAGACTTTAAACTTGGGCAATTGTTCGTGAACAACATATACATATTCCTAGCATTTTTATAATTTTATCTCATTTTGACTTTGTCACTTTTGGCAGTAAACCGACGATATATCATCTCACTAATCTCAGGTTTGGGGCGCCAAATACGTTTACGCGAAACTTTGTAATGTCAATAAATTTAAAGTTAATATTTTGAAAATATATAATTGAGGGCACCGTCATGAATGGTTGTGCACAGGGTAAACAGAGGTTTCTCATTCGATTAATCTCTTACCTTAGGTGTCTGTAACTACCCTACAACGTCAAATAGGCAGGGTTATAAATAAGGCCCAGGCGAAGTCGCTGTTAGTGGCAGGGTCAAACTTAAGACTGCTTTTCGCGTGGGCAGCTATAGCTACTTATCCTGCTGCAGAATTAGTTCAACTAGCCGCTTGGACATTCTAACACTTGATGACTGAAGTACCAATCTTGAATACAAAGAGGTTTTTAAATTAAAGTAAATATTATCAGTAACGAATATTACTCGCGAGCAAAGCCGCGGGGGACTGCTAGTTTCTCTACAAAATGGCTGGCCGGCTACGGCTTTGACGGGGTGAAATTATGTAATGTTAACAGTAGATCTGGATAAAATATGTGATTAAGGCATTTAACTGCTAGCGTACTCAATAACAGTTAACTTTAAATTGTCTTAGCTCTGTGTAAAGAGCGCGCGCAATATGCTCGTATGATGTCATAGTAATTCCCATCGCAAAAGTCTTGCACGGGATACGAACCCGTAACCCCACCATTCCCAAACCACAAACTTCATACAATACCTGAGTGAATGCTTAAAAGCAGGCCGTGATAATACTTTCGTATGTACAAGGTACAGTCCAAAGAGGTTTCATTTTTGAGTAGACTGGCGAAAATAAAAAAACAACTGTTGAATTATTTCAACATTATCATTCTCTTTTTTCGGGAGACTGTAACATTTTACTGCTTTTTACATCCTTAATGTTCAAGTTTCATAAAATCCTGAATACGATTTGTAGACATTTGCATAAGCTTCATTCTTAACAAAAAATCGTTTCGATATCTCAACGGGTATAAGCGGTAGAGATAAATATTTGAAAATACATTTTTATACAACTTTTAAGGACGAATTTCGAAAATTCATGAAATAACTATTTTGATAATTACGTAAGACTTATTTAAAAACAATTACCATTTCAATATTTTCTCTGATTTAGGAGATAAGTGGGATTAATTATAACACGTTTTATATTTTTAAAAAGTTTCAAGGACGAATTTAAAAAAAAATCCAAAAATAATGTTTAGATTATAACTTAAGCATAGTTAAAAAAAATCACCTCTCTATCTAAAATGGTTTAGGAGAAATCACGGATAAATGAAAAACTAGTTTTACGGCTTAACACCCCCTTAATTTTCGAATTTCGCAAAATCTAAAAATTCACAAATATGCAATTGTTTGGGCAATATTTTGAAGTAAAAAAAAAATCATAGCTTTACTGGTTAATGAGATATCAGGGATTGTTTGATAACACAGTTCACCCCTATTCACTCCCTTAATTATCTAAATTCGGAAAATCATTTCTTAAAGGGTGCCTACGGGGCCAGGGGAAGCTTCCCTCAAAATGTCATAGTTTTAGATCCAGTGGTTTGGGCTGTGTGTTGATGTGTGTGAGTGTGTCTGTCAGGACACTAAATTTATTATATTAATATTTAACTTTAATTTTGACAGTTTAGTGCTTTGTGTTCTACCAACACCAACGTTTGTATCTGAAACCATCCATGCATAGCATCGTTTTTTACTTTTTTTAATTTTAAATTTCCGCGGTTTTCCTGTCTGTCATTCTGGTTCTTATATTTCTTGAACTGAAAAATGAAATGCTAGAAAGTTGTATTTATAACACATTCAACGAGATGCCTGGTACACCATACTAATAAAATGTGTACATTTTCTTGTACCTTTCACGCCAGCCTTTAAGTTTGTTAAAATATGTAAACAGTGTTGTAAGGTGGTTGCTGAAATCGCAACCTGCCCTTGCCTGAAGAAATACAAGAAGATGTGAACACTAATACGTCATTCTTGTGTTTGGGCGGCCTTGCGGTTAGGATAAGAGTTGGATTATTCGAAGATTAATTCGTGGTGGATTCACAAACATTTCTTGTGGTCTACGTGTTCTGCACGTATCCTCCTCATAAGAAGTTTTACACCAAGTCCCTCGATTATGTGTTGGCTCTGGATATGAACAGAGAATCCCTAACCAGCCAATCACAGCGAGCATTCTACTTCACCATGCTGTCATATTCGTATCGTAAAAATGCAAATTATTTCACATTTATAAAACTTAAGCAACTTGTAACTTCTAATTATCTCACCTTGCCACTTAAATTACGTACTCTCTTAATGTCAAATACGTGAGTTTATATATAATTACACCTCAGGTGTCTCTATCACTTCCAAGCTACGTAAGCGTGCTGGCCGCCTCTACATGATCTCAGGGCACAACTTGTTCTTCTCGGTCATGTGAGTGAGCTATTTTGTCATATGGACTGGCAGAGATTCTTTATTATTATTTGAGCCCTTTTATTGCCTGGTTGGATTATTTAATATTTTGTTTGTTATTTTTTAATGTAGGCGTACATAATTTAGTTTAGTTATTTTAAAGGCTGAATTAGGGTTAGTAGATTTAGATTCATGTTTGGTTTTCTCTCCTAAGAGTCAGGGTTAACACTACTTCAGTTTATTGTCAATTTTATTTCTCTTAGTGTGGGGCTGATTATTGAAGGTGGTCTATGGAAGAAAAAGAATGGAAAAATAATAAGGAATTGATGTTGTTGTTGGTTGTCCTTTTTAAAAAAGTAATAAAAAAATTTAAGGATCTATAATTTTTAATTGGTACGAGCGACGTAGCGAACTTCAGAGTATATCACCAGATAAGTCTTGTCTGCTTTCCTTGCCTGAAACAATTAGCTTATATGTATTTTTTGTATCGTAGTTTTTCTATAGTAAGCTAAGTCTCCTATCAAAATCTTATTCTCACCTGCGTAAGCCCTCGGATAAATCTCATGTTTTTCCTAATTTCCCCGACTGAGCATAGCCAGGTTTTCAAACAAGATTTTCATTACACTGGAGGTTTTCTACCATAGGGACAATTAATTTCGCAATTTCACTCACTATCTCTCTAACCTTTCTTTTTATTTACATTTCTTATGCCGTGACAGTAGACGTTTTGTCTATGAAGGTGGTGCACTATGTTGGGAACACCGGTGATAAATCATTATTTTTAACCGCTCACCACACCTTGCACCAATCATATTACTTATCACTCTACTTTAAAAATGGATTTAAACCCACAGAAATCATTTATTATCATCTACACTCAATAATAACATACAAACCTAAGCGATATTTCTTAGACTACAAAAATGTGTGGTAGTAAATAATATAACATTTGAATTTCGCTTTGTCGTGTAATGTATAACTACACAGTAAACAGATCTGTTATTAAAACCGCACTAATACGGTACATTTATATTTGTTCATACGTATATATCCGTCCGACCGCACTCATAGTTCAATACAGGTGTTAGGATAGTCAGAATATTATTGTGTACAGATTGTTTCAGAAAAAACAACGACAAACTTCAGCGTGTGACCTACGAAAAATTGAGAAAAAAAAACATGTAGACAGCCTAGCACTTACACTAAATATTAAGGTAACAATTATGTCCTGAAATTTGAAACAGTGTTTCGCGAATTCTAGAATGAATATCAATACCAGGATATAGATAATTTATCAAGATCTGCAAACCCCCAGCTAATACATGTTGATATCATAAGCATTAGTGAAAATATCAAGGGCGGAAACTTTGAATTACGTAAATAATTTGCTGTGTCTGGAAAGTCGAACATTCTAAGAAAGTCAGTTACGTATTGTGAATAGTTTAGTAATCACGGCTTTGTTATTGCAACTGGCATGGCGTACGCTTTATATCCAAAATTCTCTTGAATATTCGCGCAGAGTTACAAAGCCTAGAGCATAGGCAAAACAGGGTACATGCGTGTGTTTTGCTCAGCGCACAGGCTATGGTACACATTCAAAGTAAACATATATCTCAGTGTGATAAACTCACAATGACGTAGATAACAGTTTGTTCCTGGCATCTGTCGCTGAAGCTGAAACGCCACGTGTATTAAGTGTGAAAATGGTGGATCCCAAGCAGTTTAAGTACGTTGACTACGGTACTATGTACGGTTATATACTGTATGTGTGTTCCTGTGCGTGTAAATGTTATATAAATAAACGGCATCATTGTTGTAAAAATTGGGAATTCGCATTCGGGAGCACTCGGGCTCGATTCCTTTCCAGCCATCCTTACCGGAAAGTTGTTAAGCTGTAATTACAAATGTGAACACACATACATATACATATACTTAACACATTTGGGTGTGTATGTGGGTATCTTAGTGAGGGCGTGTTTGTGCGTGTGGCCTTAATTTCGAAGTGGTTTTTGCAGCCTTCTATAATTTGCCATTATAACAGTCTTCTGGTAAGACAGTATGACAATATGCCAGTATGGCAATATGCCAGTATGGCAGTGTGCCAGTATGACAATATGCCAGTATGACAATATGCCAGTATGACATTGTGCAAATGATACAGTATGCCAGTATGTAAGTATGTCAGTTATTATGTATTAGAGTATGTCATCATGCTAGTATGACAGTGTGCCATAATGCCAGTTCGCCAGTGTGCGAGAATGCTAGTGTGCCTGTATGTCAGTGTGACAGTATGCAGGTATGCCAGCGTGCCAGTATGCTATTGTTCCAGTGTGCCAGCGTGTCAGTATGTCAGTACGCTAGTATATCAATATGCCAGTGTGCCAGTATATCAGTATGCCAGTATGTCAGTATGCCCGTATGTCAGTATGCTAGTACGCCATTATGTCCGTACACCATTATGTCAGTACGCCAGTATGCCATTGCACCAGTACGCCAGTGTACCAGTATGTCAGTACGCCAGTATGTCAGAATGCCAGTATGTCAGTGCGCCAGTATGCCAGTATCTCAGTATGCCAGTATACAAGTGTGCCAGTATACAAGTATGCCAGTACGCCATTATGTCAGTACGCCATTATGTCCGCACGCCATTATGTCAGTACGCCAGTATGTCAGTGCGCCAGTAGGTATGCCAGTGTACCAGTATGTCAGTACGCCAGTATGCCAGTATGTCAGTAAGCCATTATGTCCGTAGGCCATTATGTCAGCACGCCAGTATGCCAGTACGCCAGTATGCCAGTGTGCATGTATGCCAGTATGTCAGAGTGCCAAAATGCTAGTGCGCTGTACGCCAGTATGTAAGTATGTCAGTTATTTTGTATTACAGTATGTTAGCATACTAGAATGACTGTGTGCCAGTATGACAGTGTGCCAGTACACCAGTATACATGTATGTCAGTATGTTAGTCTGTACCAGTGTGCCAGTACACCGGTATGCCAGTATGTCAGTGCGTCAGAATGCCAGTGTTACAGTTTGCCAGTACGTCATTATGTCAGTACGCAATTATATCAATAAATCATTATGTCAGTACCAAATTATGTCAGTGCGTCATTATGTTAGTACGCATTTATATCAGTACGCCAGTATGCCTGTACGCCAGTATGACAGTACGCCAGTATGTCGGTGTGCCAGTATGTCAATGCACTAGTATGCCAGTTTTTCAGTGTGCCAGTATGTCAGTATGCCAGTATACCAGTATGTCAGTGCGCCAGTATGTCAGTATGCCAGTGCGTAGTATGCCAGTATGTCAGTATGCTAGTACGAAGATGGTTGCAGCGTGTTGTACTCAGTTGGCTGCTTCCTAGCTGCTGTGGTCCTCCCTATCGTCTGGTCTGAGAGACGAGCAAGCAGAAGGACGAGTGTAGAGTGTAGAGAGAGGACGGGTGTGTCTTACCAAGCTACTAGGAGAACACAAAGAAGAGACCACCAACACTCTGTCTAGAACTCCGAGCACGTAGTAATAAGATGTTTCCTCTGGATTTGTTTACCATCAAAGCCGGCCTTAAGCCGTTCTAAATGCAAAAATAAATGTTATCCTGGATATTTCCTGCGTCGCAGGAGGCGTGCTGATATTTCTGTCTGCTCTCAAGTGGCCATTTTAGTTTCTTTCTGCTTCTGCAGCTTAGAATCTCTGATTGCCTCGGGGCATTTACGGGTTTCCTTCATACTTGTGTTTTTATCACATCTGACCAATAATAATTGTGTCTAAAATTTTCGTTGACATTTATATTCAACTTTAAATATAAACATCATCAATCATTACTGTTTCAGAACCTGCAAAAATTCATTTATGTATATTTTTCTTTATAATTCGTATTATGTTTTCATCTCTCAATAACATAATTTCTAATACATGTTATAGAGATGCAAAACAAACATATATTACAAATACTATGTGTACGTATGCCATGCCAGACACATATTTGTGTAATACAGTACATTGAAAGAATTACAATCAAGTTATAGGCCAACAAAACATATTGTGATACATTTTGCGATAAAGTCTGAAACAGAAATTTAAAATTTAACAAGTATAATATATATTTGTTAACGTAAGTAAGTATCCGCAATGCATTAAGAATTTTTTTACTTATCTAAATTTATTTCGTATAAATTACGTTAGTAATGTTTCACTCTGTCAAAAATTTCATACATATTTATGCTTGTACAAAACACAAAATATCCCGAGTAATATTGGAAATTGTCTGTATTGGTTAATAATCACAAATTAACTGAATGCTGATTGATGAGACTTCTCTTTGGCCCTACTAATTTATGTATGGCTTAATAATCTTACGTAATGCAGTTTTTCCTTTCAGAAAAGTTTCGAAGACTGAACACTGTTTTAAAATCATTTATTCATTAGATAAATGTTATTTTCCATTTTTAGAATATTATGAGAGTGTATTGGATTATTGCTACATTGTTTTTCTAAATTAATTTTTGAATTAAAATACTCTTAAAATGTACGTCAATATAATTTTACTAACAAAATCGTGTCAGATAACCGGAAATTTTACGAAAAGAAAATGCAAACGAATATACTAACATAATCAATTGACAAAATTTATTAACACGATACAATTTATATAAGATTTGTGTAACTTTGCACTGAAACGTGGTAATATTTCTGCTACTCTGGACTGGAATAGAAAAATAAACATAATAATTTATATGTCTTTGCAATGTTATGACATATCTGTGAATATTATGTCAAAATTTACGCTGACCACTGATTGAATATTAATCTTCTTGTATACTCTTGCATAATATATGATACTTTACGTATTACAAGACACAGATGGGGTATGCATTGTTTTATTGAGAAACACGAATTACTGAAGAATTAAAAATATGTTTAATTAATGTGTGAAACTCGGTTGAAAAGTAACCCAGTTCAGTGGGTAGCCAGAGTTGAGAGAGTGGACACGCACTAGAGAAGCGGAGTTGTATAATCGGCTGAGAGAGAATATTGGAGCTGGCAGTAAGGCGGGGAGAAGAGAAGCGAAGTGGCGTGGAGCTGTGCGGTGTGTGGCGCAGTTGAAAATTGATCCATTTAGCCGACAAAGGACGCGGCCAGACAGGCGCGCCGCCGCAATCCGCACAACTTCCTATTACATTACCTCGCAACGTGCAGAAGGCAGTTCTCTTGACTACAGTCCACCGTCAGACGTGGGTGGGACTGTTTCCTTGCTAGCCATTGTTTAACTTCCTTCCTCGTGATCTTGGCCACTGAGCTGTAGCTCAGGTACATTTCAACTGAGAACAGAATATTATAGTTATCACATTATATAATACTTCCACATAAGCTTATACTAACTTTATCTAAAACTTGGAAATAAAAGACTCCATAATATCAGCAGATTTATAGGTTTCGTTAGAAGTTTGAGTATAAAAATAATTCATTAAAGTTTTAAATTTTCTGGCAACGAGGTTACGTAACGTAACACTAAATAAATTATACAAAACCTAGAATTTTGTTACAGATTTGGAAAAAAAACAGGTTTATATGTAATATAACAGAAAATAATTTTTACTGAAATTTATTCTAAGTATATCAGAACAACAACTGGCTGATTTACACTGGTATGTCAGTTCATATTAAAATATATATCTGGACTGAAGCTCTGAGACAGTGTTCATACTTGCCTATCAATGGTTTACACATAGTTCCTACTGAGATAATTAAAATGCCATATGTACATGAATTTTTTTATATTTACTGGAAATGTGCAGAAATTCAATAATATTTATGTCTTTATTTAATCCATATAAGCGAGGCATCACATATAGTATATAATAGCATATTGTTACAAGTTTGAGACATAAACTTTATATGCGGGCAATTCCCATGAGTTCTTTTTGGATAGAGGTCTTATAATAATAATAAATAAAAGAGTTAAATTAAGAACTGGATTTCATAGCTCACAAAGCTACGAAATACTAAGAACAGTAATCAACTATAACTCTCACAACACAATTAGTTATGCACACAATTACTACTGTGTCACAGACACGTTAATTAACTTTTACAATTAAAGCACAAAAAATGTCTACCATCAATTAATTAAACTGTACAAATCAAATTAAAATTTAGTCATATATCCAATTAACAGTCTTTCAAATAGTGACAGTGTACAACCTTAATAGTCCGCCGTGGTGATTAACCGTCGTGTGCTGCGCAGCACCCTGAGTTCACCGCTGTCTTCACTCTTGAGGTCTTCGGTTCGACTCCCGTCGCGTACCACCTCCTTCGCCCGTCAGCCCGCCGCAGCAGTCCTCTTGGTTCGTCCAACACTGCTCCGAAGGTAGTCGCCTGCCGCCTCACAGTAGACTCTGACGTCACCAAGATGTCTTCACCAGTCTATCTCCACAACCATAGCACCTTCCTCTAGCACGACCAATAGCGAACTCCCCCCAATTTGTCGATTCAGCCCTTATATTCCAGGCAAAACAGTAGGGGAATTACCCCATTACAGGGATCTAAAATTAGACATTTCGTCATGTTTCGTCCGTGATTCGAGTCACGTAGGCCGCTTCGCAGGGTGAAAACGCAGTTGGGCCAGGTATCTATGACGTAGTTTGGGCGGGATTCCCACCATGAGAAACCCGGGCTTTGAGTCATGGGCCAGCCCTCAAGGTGTTTCGACAAAGGCCCCATCCAGCCCGCCCTCAGAAACACAGCATGCAACACTGCCCCCTCCTTAAGTCAGGCACAACAGCCTCAGATCCATCGTAGAGGGCTAATCTGTCGATGTGTACAACTTTAGGTCCTCTCGCCCGAAAGCCTCGACGAACGATCCGAAACACATCATCATTAATATTCTTCACTATTTCATAAGGGCCTTCCCAATTCTTCTGCAGCTTGAGACATTACCCCTTCTTTCTCTGAAGGTTGTACAACCACACCTTCTTAACCTTCTTGAAATGTTTCATCTGGTGCATTCCTATCGTAGCGAGACTTCATCCTGTCGGTGTTGATCCTAAGGTGTCGCCGGGTAAAGTTGTGAGTGTGAACCAACTTGCGACGTAAATCACTGGCATATACTGGGGATCCAATCTGGTCTTCCTCTGCCGGTCGTCCGAACATCAGGTCGCTCGGGAGACGGAGCTCTCTTCCAAACAGCATCCTTGATGGTGTCACCTTAGTTGCTTCATGAACAGCAGAACGGTATGCTAGCAGAAACAGTGGTACTTTGGAGTCCCAATCCTTTTTATTATCAGATACAAAGATGAATAGGTACTGCTCAAGGGTGCGATTTACGCGTTCAACCATCCCATCAGACTGTGGATGTAGCGGAGTGGTTCGGGTCTTCTTTATACCCATTATCTTCATCACTTCTTGGAAAAGGGCCGCTTCAAAATTCCGCCCTTGGTCCGAGTGAAGCTCCAATGGCACCCCAATCCTTGAGAGCACATGTTCGACCAGTGCATCAGCCACCGTGCTGGCTTCTTGATTCGGTATGGGAAGAAACCTCTGGCCATTTGGTGAAGTAGGCCTGCACCACCAAAAAATACCGACTGTTTGTCTCGGTTATTGGCAAGGTACCCAAGATGTCAACAGCCATTTTCTCGAATGGGGCACCAACATTGTACTTCTGGAGACGACCTCGGCCTCTGACCCTAGGACCATTCTTTGCGGCACAGTCGTCACATTCGGCACCATCTGTCGACATCTTCACGAAAATGAAGCCAGTAAAACCTCTCTCGAACTTTGTTGAGTGTCTTATTAATGCCAAAATGACCGCCTGACACTGAATTATGGAGCTCCTTCAGTACCTCTGGGACCTTGTTCTCGGGGAGGACCAACTGCAGGTGTTCATGTCTGCCATCTGCACTCTCCCAGTTCCTGTAGGGGACACCATTCTTCAGAACCAGTGAATTCCACTGTGCCCAATATGCCTTAGTTGTAGCACTCTTTTCAGATAGCTCCTGCCATTCTGGCCGGTGGTCCTGCTCTTTCCAATCCAGTATTGGACACAATTCTGGGTGTTGTTCTTCTCTTATCTTGTAGTCAGTCCAGGAGAACTTCCTATCGGCTGTTGATGCCTGAAGCCTTGTGGTTCTAACACACCACACTCCTCTGCTCTTCTCCTCTTGCCATTCACAATGGCGACAATTGGCGTCACAAGGTCTGCGAGATAATGCATCTGCATTATTGTGGGAGCGACCAGCAGTGTTGTATATCAAAGTTGTATTCTAAAAGGTGTTGTATCCATCGAGTTATTTGTCCTTCGGGATTCTTGAAGTTCAGTAGCCAGCATAGAGCAGCATGATCTGTTCGCAAAGTAAAGTGTCTGCCATATAAGTAGTGGTGGAAATGTGATATTGACTTCACTATTGCCAATAGCTCCCTGCAGTGACATAATAATTTCTCTCTGGTTTCTGCAGCACTTTGCTGAAATATTCTAGAGGCTTCTCTATTCCATCTTGAACCTGCGATAGCACAGCATCTAAGTCTACATCACTCGCATCTGTGTCCAATACAAACTCGCCTTTACTATCGGGGAAGCCCAAAACTGGTGGGGACATTAAAACTTCTTTTAGTTTTCTGAAAGAGGCTTCACATTCAGGCGTTCACAGGAATTTTCTTTTGGCTTCAGTAAGCTCATGTAGTGGCTTGGCAATCGTAGCAAATCCGTATACAAATCGCCAATAATAAGCGCAGAGTCCAAGAAAGCTCCTCACCTGTGTCCTGTCTGTTGGTTGTGGCCAGTCTTTTATTGCCCTGGTTTTTTCTGGGTCTGTCTGGATTCGATCAGCTGATACCACATGCCCTAGGAAACTAACTTTCTTTTGGAACAGGTGGCACTTCTTGGGAAGCAGCTTCAGATTTGCAGCAGCCACTTTCTGGAACACGGAATCTAATCTGGTAAGGTGTTCTTCAAATGTTTTACCTGTGACCACGATATCATCTAAGTAAACTTGGCAAATATCTAGAAGTAGGATCTTTTCCATTAGTCGTTCGAAGGTAGCAGGGGCATTGCATAGCCCAAACGCCATGACTTTAAACTGCCAAGTTCCTTTCCCTTGCACAGAGAAGGCTGTCTTCTCCCTGTCCTCTTGCGCCACCTCACATTGCCAGTAGCCACTTTTCATGTCAAGTGTAGAGAACCATTGTGACCCTGTCAAGCTGTACAGTGTGTCATCAATCCAGGGGAGGAGGTAGCAGTCCTTTTTGGTCACATCATTCAGCCGGCGGTAATCCACGCAAAATCTTGTGGACCCATATTTCTTCTTAACTAACACAACAGGTGATGACCAAGGGCTGACCGACGGCTCGATCACATCCAAGTCCTTCATTTCTTTCAAAATGCCATCCACAGTATCTTGTGTAGCCAGAGGTAGTCGTCTTGGGGGTTGCTTGATTGGCCTAGCTTCTCCTGTATCAATGTGGTGTTGTGCAGCAGATGTTCTACGAAGGTCAAGTGGCCCACATGAAAAAGTTCTCTTGTTTTTCTTCAGAAGTTCTGCCACAGCCTTTTCTTGTCTCCAGTTCAGGTTTTCTCCAGTTCTAGTCAGTAGTTCCTAGAGTGGTTCTGGCATAGTCCCATTAAGGTCGCCTGACTTCATGGCTTGTTTGTCGGTTTTAGTTATTTGGGAGACTTGTTTGCACACACATATATTCCTCTAGCTGGATTGGCTTGTTTGACAAGTTAACCATTCGAACAGGTAGATTTCCAGAACTCGGCGAAACCAATGTTCTTGCTACCATCATCTCATCAGGTAAGCTGCTTCCTCTTCTCATATGTTCGACCAGAGCAACACGCCGCACAAAATTACCTCGACACTGGGCTGTGATCACAATCTCACTGGATGCTGGCAAAACCGTTGTCTCACAACAGACCACTTGGCAGCTGGTTGGCGAGGATAGTTCGCTTCGTGGCATCATTACCAGTTCTCGGTTACCAGTCCTTAGTACTCCCAACCGAGTATCTATACAGCACTCTAACTTGCGCAACACATCCAGGCCCAATAAACATTCATCTTCTATGTTGACTATGTACATTTCGTGCTCAATGCAGAGGTCACACAACTTCAACTGTATCTTTTTCTTCCCCTTCACTGGTGTGTTCTCGCCTGTCACTGTCGTCAGAAAGCTTTGTCTGTAATTATGGCCCCGTGACTGCTGGGGATAAAGTCCCAAGATGTCCGGTCTGACAACAGTAATGGTTGCTCCAGTGTCTACAACCATGTGGCAAGAAATATTATCCAGACTGCCCTCCACTAAGATTGCATTAAAATCTTGTTTCACTGAGCGTACTCGAAGAAATACTGGGGCCTTAACTCCTGCAGCCACCGGCATTTGCCCCTTAAGAACAGTGCTTACATGTTTCCCGAGGGCTGGCCGGATCGGACAGCCTCATCCTGCTCTTGGCTTCTGTTCTTCTGTAACAATCGTGGACACTTGGCTCTGAGGTGTCCGGTGTCTCCACATTCCCAACAGCTTGGTCGCCCCTGTTGTCGAGGGCGGGGTGTAATCGGAGTGAATTTGTTCTTAATTGCATTCATTGTGGTTTCCATTCTCTTCAGGATGTTCTCTTGGCTGTTTTCTCTTTCGTCGCCCGACAGTGCGACTGCCCGCACAGCACGCCGAGTTGATTGTCCTCTTGCAGATTCGTCCTCCAGTGCTCTGGCCAGGGCATCCTGCATAGTCCTTGGGGCGGCCAGGCGCACTGCTTGGCGCACTTCTACATCGGCGATGGCATCGACGAAGAAGCCGATTGCTATGATGTCTCGTGCTTGTTCTGGACACCCCTCGAGCGACAAATGGTTGAGTCGCACAATGTCCTGCCACAACTCTTGCAGTGGCTCCCCTGATCTCTGGGTGCGGCTCCTTAGTTGGGCATGGTGGGCATGTCGCAAGTACTTGTCTCCGAAGCGCAGCTCCAGGGCCATAACTATTGTCGAGTATTCCAGACGTTGTTGTTCTGGAAGCGACTGGAGTATACCAAGGGCAGGTCCCCTCAGCACAGCTGCAAGATAGTATGCGCGTTGCTGGTCAGACCAACCATTTATGGCTGCCACAATCTCGAACTGGTTTTGGTACTCTCGCCACGGAGTCTGGCCATCGTAAGGAGCAGGCTTCACAGAAATCCCTTTTCCAATGTTCGACGCAGGCATACTAGACACACCAACATGTTGCAGCCCATTTTCTGCCTGGTTGTGAATCACACTAGAGCCTGGGTTAAAGTTCGTTGTCTTCTCTTCGCCGCCTTCAGGTATTCAATCTGTAATGACGTGGTCTTCTCCGGTAACAAGATGGCCACCCTTTTGACACTGACAAAAGTCTTGCCACTCCTTCCTTAGATCATTCATTTGCTGTTCCACCTTATCGTTTACAGCCTCTATTTCCTGGTACACCATTTCTTTAACATCGTCTATTTTTCTGTCTACCACTTCGTTCACTTTGTCTACCTTTTCACTTACACTGTCTACAAGATTATTAAAATTCTCTACTTGCTTATTTACACTATCAATTTTCTTATCTACACTATCAATTTTCTTATCAACATATTTTAATTTACACTATCAATTTTCTAATCAACATTTTCATTTACACTATCAATTTTCTTATCAACATTTTCATTTACACTATGAACATTTGCATTTAATGAATTTATTTGGCCACTTAATTGGCCACTCATTCCCTCAAAGAGGGCTTTTAGTGCTTCTATTTCAGCTGACATTCTTCTTGTAATCATTCACTTTAACATTGAAATTTAAACATAAAATGTATATAGTGACTCAATTTAATTAAATAGCAATTGTGTGCAATGAATTTATTTACATAATTAATTATGAAATTAATTTACGCCTCTATCCCACTTCTGACACCAGTGTTACAAGTTTGAGACATAAACTTTATATGCGGGCAATTCCCATGAGTTCTTTTGGGATAGAGGTCTTATAATTATAAATAAAAGAGTTAAATTAAGTACTGGGTTAAATAGCTTACAAAGCTACGAAATACACAGAACAGTAATCAACTATAACTCTAACAACACAATTAGTTATGCACACAATTACTCCTGTTTCACAGACACGTTAATTAACTTTTACAATCAAAGCACAAAAAATGTCTACCATCAATTAATTCAACTGTACAAATCACAATAAAATTTAGTCATATATCCAATCAACAGTCTTTCAAATAGTGACAGTGTACAACCTTAATAGTCCACCGTGGTGATAAACCGTCGTGTGCTGCGCAGCACCCTGAGTTCACCGCTGTCTTCACTCTTGATGTCTTCTGTTCGACTCCCGTCGCGTACCACCTCCTTCGCCCGTCAGCCCGCCGCAGCAGTCCTCTTGGTTCGTCCAACACTGCTCCGAAGGTAGTCGCCTGCCGCCTCACAGTAGACTCTGACGTCACCAAGATGTCTTCACCAGTCTATCTCCACAACCATAGCACCTTCCTCTAGCACGACCAATAGCGAACTCTCCCCAATTTGTCGATTCAGCCCTTATATTCCAGGCAAAACAGTAGGGGAATTACCCCATTACAGGGATCTAAAATTATACATTTCGTCATGTTTCGTCCGTGATTCGAGTCACGTAGGCCGCTTCGCATGGTGAAAACGCAGTTGGGACAGGTATCTATGACGTAGTTTCGGCGGGATTCCCACCATGAGAAACCCGGGCTTTGAGTCATGGGCCAGCCCTCAAGGTGTTTCGACACAGGCCCCATCCAGCCCGCTCTCAGAAACACAGCATGCAACAATATTATGATACGTGAAATGGTGTAGGCGTAATGATCGTTCTCAATGCGATATTTTAATTATAGTTTTTATTTGTTGTGGTTAAAAGAGTTGTACTGCACAAGAGATAATATTTTTATTTGCAGTTCAGTATGCAAGGTATTTGTTAATATTTATGATATTTAAAAAATTCATGAATGTTTCATGTACACAGTTTTATAATGAGAACCACTCAAAGCAAAGATAACTTAATATCGCTAATCGTAGCTTATTTAACTTGTCGGGATCACAATGCGCTGAACCTAAACTAACTTCTTACTTTTATTAACACGTGCTGATAATTTATCCAACTAAAATAAATAAGAAATCTACCATTGAAAAATAACGCCTGGAAATTGAGGGGGGGGGGGAGAAATCATTGATCAATTAAAAATGTTTTATACCCTAGAATATTATTTTTTTGTTGCATGATAAAAATACAATTTAAAACATTATCATAAAAAACGCTGTATAAATGTGCAAGTGTAAAAGTATGGAAATAGGAAAGTATGGAAATAGATGTGTGAACGTATATAGACCAAGACCCTACGTTTGTGTTCAAAACGAGAGAAGAAATGAATAATTTCCGCATAAAAATGATAAAGTGTTCCTTAAAGTACAAACGTCTCCTCTTTATTACCGCCACTTCACGAGATATGAGAGGCATGACCTTGAAAATACATGGAAATCATCCTTAACACAATGTTCGTTCGAGACGACGCAGGTAAAAGTATTATTTTTCTTGCGTTTCGTTTTATTGAAGTGAGTCCTTCTACTGACAGCGACAATACTGACTTGCTTAGCAAATTGCCACAGGTTATATTTCACGTAGCTGATATAATGTATCAAAATAAAAATTAGTTTTAAAAGTCTTACATTATCGTTGATTAACATTTCAGATTGCAAGACAGACAAGCTGTACATGGATTTAAACATGAAAAACATATAAGATATTTGTCTTGTTACGTCGAGTATGCAGTTGCAAGGAACAGAATTATACCGACTATAATTTCTAAGATTAAAATCTGGTATATGCCTCCTTGTTGTTGTGCCGTTATGCTATAGCTCTTTCTAAACTCGAAAGTTATAAACGTAAACTGATCGTGACTTAGTAATTTATTTTAAAACAATTTCTTTCTCTCTCAAATATCGCGCGCCGCATGGCGTCGGGAAAACCTCGGCTTCCGGAAGCGTGGCCGTTATGTCCTGCAATGCCGACAATTTCATCTCAACTCAACCTCGAGCTACCACGTGGTCCTTCGTGTCTGCCAACACCTGGCTCCAAAGACAGTCTCTCTTAAGGCGGCCATCTGGTGAAGGGTGTGTTCGTGTGTGTGAGGCGAATATCAGTGAGGCGCTAAGAGTTACGTTGGCCGGCACATGTACTGTTATATCGCCTCTATGGCCAAAGTCGTAAACACGCAAGCAGTGTTCCCGCCGTAATGTTTTTACTGTGCGACTTACAACGGCGAACGTATCATGTTATTGAACGCGTCAATGTAGCAAAGTTCAGTTCACTTGTAGACCGCAATTTCGAACAAATCCGTTACATATATGTTGAGAAACAATCGCGTGAATAAGTCGATTTTAGCCAAGTTTGAGGGCTTTGAAATAATGCTTTCAATGAGCGTGATGTCTTGAAAGTCTCATTCACAAGAAGTCTAAAGTGTGTATTATTTTCGTAGATAAGCATTGTGGTCACGTTTACTGGTCTCTTAAAAAAATAACGTAATTGCGAACACGCTGCATGCAGTCCGAGCGCCAGCTAGGCGGCCGCCTTAATAGCGAAACATTATTCTCAGATAAACTTGAGTTACCTGTCGTCGTCGTCCCGCGTTTGCTCACATCAGGCTCCCAAGACAGTGTAATTCCCAAGTGCGTATGTGCTGGCCACTCGCATCTCCACGCACCTAAACTCGCCAGCCAATCAGTGTGCTTAGCCTATATTCACGCACTGACCACTAGCTTCGTATTTCCGGCTCCCGACTGCACCGTCATTTATTTTTATTTCTTCTACTTACTTAATACTACATAATTATTTACAAAACACGGTTATCATAAACTTCCCACACAATTTGAATTCAAACACTTTACTTTTTTTCCGTATTTCTTCTTTGGTGTGGCCCTACTTTATTTATGTCTGTAAGGGCAGGGGGTGGGATGTGCTGCGGGTCACTTACGATATGTGGGGTCCAGGACTCGCCTCATTCTCACACCAGACTATAAGCTCTACTCGGGCATCTTCCACAGTCCAGAGAATCAGTCAATAGTAGGTAGATCTTAAGTAAATATTTCTTTGGCAAGCATTCGTCTTACAGTGATATTACTCAAACCTTATTGCTTTTTTTTTCAGCCGTAGTCACCATTGCAAGAGTGCCCGTGTCTTTACTTTCATATACGGTAAAAAACAGATGTGACATGGCCGGGAAAACCAGTCTTTCAACATCATCTTCATCGCCAGTCCCAAAAGACAGTATTGTTGAACTTTCTGGCACAAGTAAGTCTACCAGCATTATCGGAGCTGCTTATAGCGAGTATTCAGAAGACAGTATTGTTGATATGCACTTGCTAGCACAAGTAAGTCTGCCAGAATAATTGCATCTGCTAATGGTTAGTTTAATATTCTGTATGCATTTATAAACAGAAGTCATTTGTGTTAAACGTTATTTAATATTCTTATATTCAAATAAATGTATAGGTTCTAACTCCTATTTAGGTAATACAGATTCCAAGACCTACCCTCCAGATTCATATTCGGAACAGGATTTCAATAACATATCTTAAGGGCCCTTTTGTCTTTGTTGTGTTTGTGACATATTTTCACCATAACCTTTGTCTCGTTATGTCACAAATTTATTTCTAGTGTAGCAGAAATTATTATTTTTAATGTTATATTTTTTGAAGCTCACTTAAATTACTCTTGAGCACTTAATATTCAAAGCTGATACAATGTGTACATGAAATTAATTGTTTGTACAAATTATATATATAATTGTGAGAGTAATTTATGATTTCTTATATCAACCTCACGTTTGTACCATTATCATTACTTCCAGTTGTCCCTCTACCTGGTTTAGACGTCCTTGTTTTGTCATTAGGAAATACGTGATCTGTTAGTGAACCTTCTTGTTGTATTATACTTTGTTTATCACCTGATACTGTTACCTGGAGTGTTCCCTTGGGTACAAATGTTACCATCTATGTAACACAGTTGTGTTTGGTTCACAGTGTATTGTATGCAGAGTGGGTACAACTTACCAATATAACCTTCGTGTATAGCATTATATAACCCATTATCTTGGGCACAGCCAGTTTCGATTAGGGTGGAGGACTTGTTAATTTAAATATTAGAATCAATTATATTTCCTAAATAATATATTTTAAATCTTTTGAAAAAAAATTGGCGACAGCTTATTACATTCAACTGTCATTAATCTTTAACCATACAAATTGATATTGATAATTACTGTTCATGCTAATTCTTTTAAACACCTGCGTTCCTATCGTACATAAACAGTTCATTAGGTGTTAATTTCTTAGAAAACGTCACCTTAAAATGTCTTGCCCCATAAAATTCTCATTCATTCATAACTAGTCATTCGTGCAAGTCTTGCTCGTCCATCCTCTAGCACAAACTGTCCATATGCTCTGACTCTTCCGCCGCCACACACACTTGCCCCTACACTCGCTGTGTTCACATAGCGCTCGTCTCTTTCTCTGCCAATGTCCCCAGCTCCGAGATCGCTTCTATCAACTCCCCCAACACGGACTAAGTGCTAGGCAATCACGCTGTAAGCATTACTTCGTGAGATTATCTTAAACTTTGCAATAAACTTCAACAAGTTGTACCAGTTAGTCCTTCGTGATGAATAACTGGTACACAACCATACTTTTATGTGAAATATAACATTAAATGGTCACTATTATAGGACGAGTGCTAGGCAGTTTAAAAAATTACCTTTAAATTCCCATTTTTGCCATGATTGTAATATATTTGGTCACAAATACACTTATTTTTAAAATAATAATGAAGCACCTTCCTACTTTTAACGTGATTGAATTGTGAAAACTTACAAATCATTCACAGTATTATTAGTTTCAAATAAACTAACTGGTAACCGTAAATATGTTACATAAATGTCACAATGATTCTTAATATTTTCTGGAATATTCGAATCATCTTCAGCTCTTCCTCTTGGACCTAATTCATTGTTATTTATACGAAAAATTCTATTTTCATCTCAGGAACAATCTGTAAAGGTTTGCGCCATGTTTCAAAGACATCGTGTATATATTTGCCGTGCTCTCACACCCAAGTGTTTTTCCAACTTACCAGTGACTGCGACCGATCGGTAAGGTTTCAGGTGTTTAGACCAGTATCGGCTAGCAGCGCGAGCCTCCTGGCTGTCAGGGTGACGTCAAATGGTGAGGAGCAACTTCACGTGTCACCTGGGAGAGGAGGTGAATGTGGAACAATACTACTTACTTATTTACTTACATACTATCTACAATACATTGTAGCTTAGAAAATGTACATCAAAGTTCACGAAGCTGTCAACAAAAATGTCCAGCATTTATCTTCCTATAGCAGAATACGTCTCAGCATCGTCGCAATTTATGAAGTCACTTATTATTATTTTTTTAATAGGTCTATGTTAGCTGTCATGGCAACGTTGTTAACAATCAACATCAACAGTTATTGGAGGGTAAAGGACTCATCATGTGTAGGCCTGCATTTCAAACATACATTCATCTAAACACCTGCACCTGGACTATCTATAATTGTCAACTTTTCGCCGTGCAGAGAGACCGCGAGCTGGAATTAGTCTCCGAATATTTGTATGTGGTTTAAATACCTCATCTCAGACAATATCATAGGGCTTGTGTGTTTATGCTGCCCAATTTGAGTTTACTCACCTGGCCATACTTTGATTCTAGCACTGTCCCGAATCACTTTATAATTACTATACTTCCCATATGATCCAACATAAATTGATATAGTGAGCATCTTGGCATCCACAACAGCAACCATGACAAAAAATTTTTTGTAGATATTGGTAGAGCCCTGGCATTGCTTCCCTTCTACCACGCTAACGCCGAAAAATGTCCCACCGACTGCAATGTTGTTTGGAGTGTATAAAACAAAACTAATTGTTATTCATAACTAAAACTACGTAATAGATAATGGGAAGGCACAAACGAGGAAATATTTGTTTACCTATTCATTTTCAATGCAAATTATCTTTAATGAAATAATGCACTGTGCAGTGTTTTTAGTAAACAATAGAAAATAACACTAAACTACAAGCTCACTAATTAAATATTAGGTCAGACTGAAACACTTAATTAGGCAAAAACTAGTGGTGACAGGAAAATATGTAACGATTACCATGTTTTCATGTTCAGTATTACTCCTTAAATACAATTCGGTTCGCCAAACGTTGCCTTCCAAAATAATCAAGTCAATGAGGATTTTAATAAAACAAACAATGTAAACAAATTAATTTATTCTGTAAAGCCAAAGTATAAAGTAAAAATCTAAAGTTGCATCGTTTATTTCCTTAAACGCAACTGTGATATATATATATATATATATATATATATATATATATATATATATATATATATATATATATTATCATTTCCAGAAATTTTGAAATTTCATTAAACTATGCTTAGAAAAGAGTAATCATTCAGGTACAAATACGAGCCGTGAGGAACTTGTATAATTAACCACATTCTGGTAACAAATTAAAACAAATTGTTAAATACGGCCATAACATACATAAATGCAACAGAGGTAGTTGAAGAAGGCGGTAATATAGTGGTATGTTATGTGAAGGTCGAGAATCTGTGCACGTGTGGTTAGACTAGGAGTAGTTGTGTAGTAGAACTGCTGGTACGTAGTCCCCGGTGTAAAGTCAGAGAGTAAATACATTAAGTATATAAGAGTTTTAAAATCATGAAATGTGACTGTAATGACGTGAGCACATAGCAGAGAGTTAGGGAAAGGTAAGGATGGAGCAGCGGGCCTTGAAGAACACGGCTCCAGGCAGAAGCTAGGGAATGTAATCCCACACTGGAGTCGAGCCGGATATTACCTCTGCGCCGCCTGCCACACCCATTACACTTCACACCGCGCCGTAATCCGTGCAGCCCTTGTTTCAATTTCAGCCCCAGACACCACACTCGTTCGCCACTGGAATAAACCACCCTAGCCACCACCAACCCCAACTGCCCTTCCCTTTAATTAAAAAAACCTCTGCGACAGTTCAATTCTCCCTCGTGCAGGCCGCTATGTAAGTGACCCTTGATTCCGATACAGCTTGATTTACGTGTTGTATACATCCTCCAATACAAACACACCGTGCTGACATCATTATCATGCAGCAAGCACTACATGAGACACTCGTGTTTTCAGCGAGCATGTGAGTTGACTACATCCTCCACCACAAACAATCCGTGCTGACAAAGCTGTCCTGCAGCTTTTACTATAATTGTCTCTCTTGTTCTGTGGCAAGCAATTGTTGTCTATATCCTCCACCACAAACACACCTTGCTGATTTAGCAGTCCTGCAGCTGTTACTATAATTGCCTCTCTTATTGTATGCGAACATGTGTTGTCTACATCCTCCACCACAAATACAGAGTGCTGACACAGCTGTCCTGCAGTTTTTACTATAATTAGCTCTCTTGTTGTATGCGAGCATGTGTTGTCTACATCCTCCACCACAAACACACCGTGCTGACACAGCTGTCCTGCAGCTTATACTATAATTTTCTCTCTTGTTGTATGCGAGCATGTGTTGTCTACATCCTCCACCACAAACACACCGTGCTGACATAGCTGTCCTGCAACTTTTACTATATTTGTCTCTCTTGTGTGTCTGCGAGCATGTGTAGTCTACCTCCTCCAACACAAACACACCATGCTGACACAGCTGTCCTGCAGCTTTTACTATAATTTTCTCTCTTGTTGTATGCGAGCATGTGTTGTCTACATCCTCCACCACAAATACACTGTGCTGACACAGATGTAATGCTGCTTTTACTATAATTGTCTCTCTTGTTGTATGCGAGCATGTGTTGTCTACATCCTCCTCCACAAACACACCGTGCTGACATAGCTGTCCTGCAGCTTTTACTATATTTGTCTCTCTTGTGTGACTGCGAGCATGTGTAGTCTACCTCCTCCAACACAAACACACTATGCTGACACAGCTGTCCTGCAGCTTTTACTATAATTTTCTCTCTTGTTGTATGCGAGCATGTGTTGTCTACATACTCTACCACAAACGCTGTGCTGACACAGCTGTCCTGCAGCTTTTACTATAATTGTCTCTCTTGTGTGTCTGCGAGCATGTGTAGTCTACCTTCTCCACCACAAACACACCGTGCTGACACAGCTGTCCTGCAGCTTTTACTATAATTTTCTCTCTTGTTGTATGCGAGCATGTGTTGTCTACATCCTCCACCACAAACACACCGTGCTGATTTAGCTGTCCTGCAGCTTTTACTATATTTTTCTCTCTTGTGTGTCTGCGAGCACGTGTTGTCTTAATCCTCTACCGCAAACACACCATGCTGACACAGCTGTCCTGCAGCTTTTACTATAATTGTCTCTCTTGTTGTATGCGAGCATGTGTTGTCTACATCCTCCACCACATACACACCGTGCTGACACAGCTGTCCAGCTGCTTTTACTATAATTGTCTCTCTTATTGTATGCGAGCATGTGTTGTCTACATCCTCCACCACAAACACACCGTGCTAACACAGCTGTCCTGAGCTGTTACTAAAATTGTCCCTCTTGTTGTACGCGAGTTTATGTTTCTACATCCTACACCACACTTATACCGTGCTGATCCAGCTGTCCTGCAGCTTTTTCTAAAATAGTCTCTCTTGTTGTATGCGAGCATGTGTTGTCTACATCCTCCACACAAATACACCGTGCAGACACAGCTGTCCTGCAGCTTTTACTGTAATTGTCTCTCGTGTTGTATGCGAGCATGTGTTGTCTACATCCTCCATTAATTACACACCGTGCAGACACAGCTGTCCTGCAGCTTTTTCTAAAATTGTCACTCTTGTTGTATGCGAGCATGTGTTGTCTACATCCTCTACCACAAATACACCGTGCTAAAACAGCTGTCCTTCAGCTTTTACTATAATTGTCCCTCTTGTTGTATCCGAGCAAGTGTTGTCTACATCCTCCACCACTAACACACCGTGCTGAGACAGATGTCCTGCAGCTTTTTTTAAAATTGTCTCTCTTGTTGTATGCGAGCATGTGTTGTCTACATCGTCTACCACAAATACACCATGCAGACACAGCTGTCCTGCAGCTTTTACTGTAATTGTCTCTCTTGTTGTATGCGAGCATGTGTTGTCTACATCCTCCACACAAATACACCGTGCTAACACAGCTTTCTTCTATCTAATTCTAAAATTGTCTCTCTTGTTGTATGCGAGCATGTGTTGTCTACATCCTCTACCACAAATACACCGTGCTAACACAGCTGTCCTGCAGCTTTTACTAAAATTGTCTCTCTTGTATCCGAGCAAGTGTTGTCTACATCCTCCACCACAAACACATCGTGCTGACACAGCAGTCCTGCAGCTTTTTCTAAAATTGTTTCACTTTTTGTATCCGAGCAAGTGTTGTCTACATCCTCCACCACTAACACACCGTGCTGAGACAGCTGTCCTGCAGCTTTTTTTAAAATTGTCTCTCTTGTTGTATGCGAGCATGTATTGTCTACATCGTCTACCACAAACACACCGTGCTGAAACAGCTGTCTTGCAGCATTTTTTAAAATTGTCTTTCTTGTTGTATGCGAGCATTTGTTGTCTATATCCTCCCCAACAAATACACCGTGCTGACACAGCTGTCCTGGAGCTTTTACTATAATTGTCTCTCTTATTGTATGCGAGCATGTGTTGTCTACATCGTCCACTACAATCCCACAGTGCTGACACAGCTGTCCTGCAGCTTTTACTATAATTGTCTCTCTTTTGTGTCTGCTATCATGTGTTCCTTCATCGTCCACCGCAAACAGACCGTGCTGACACAGTTGTCGTGCAGCTTTTACTATAATTTTCTCACTTGTTGTATGCGAGCATGTGTTGTCTACATCCTCCAGCACAAATACACTGTGCAGACACAGCTGTCCTGCAGCTTTTTCTAAAATAGTTTCTCTTGTTGTATGCGAACATGTTTTGTCTACATCCTTCACCAAAAACACATCGTGCTTACACAGATGTCCTGCAGATTTTCCTAAAATTGTCTCTCTTGTTGTATGCGAGCATGTGTTGTCTAAATCCTCCACCACGAATACACCATTGTGACAAGGCTGTCCTGCACCTTTTACTATAATTGTGTTTCTTGTTTTAAGCGAGCATGTGTTGTCTACATCTTCCTCCACAAACACACTGTGCTTACATAGCTGTCCTGCAGCTTTTAATATATTTGTCTCTCTTGTGTGCCTGCGAGCATGTGGTGTCCTAATCCTCTTCCGCAAACACACCGTGCTGACACAGCTGTCCTGCAGCTTTTTCTATAATTGTCTCTCTTGTTGTATCCTAGCATGTGTTGTCTACATCCTCCATCACAAACACACTGTGCTGAAACAGCTGTCTTCCAGCTTTTTCTTAAATTGTGGGTCTTGTTGTATGCGATCATGTGTTGTCTACATCCTCTACCACAAATACACCATGCTGACACAGCAGTCCTGCAGCTTTTAATATAATTGTCTCTCTTGTTGTATGCAAGCATGAGTTGTCTACATCCTCCACCACAAACACACCGTGCTGACCCAGCTGTCCTGCAGTTTTTTCTAAAATTGTCTCTCTTGTTGTATGCGAGCATGTGTTGTCCAATTCCTCCACACAAATACACCGTGCTGACACAGCTGTCCTGCAGCTTTTACTGTAATTGTCTCTGTTGTTGTATGCGAGCATAAGTTGTCTACATCCTCCACACAAATACACCGTGCTGACACAACAATCCTGCAGCTTTTACTATAATTGTCTCTCTTGTTGTATGCGAGCATGTGTTGTCTACATTCTCTACCACAAATACACCATGCTGACACAGCTGTACTGCAGCTGTTACTATAATTGTCTCTCTTGTTGTATGCGAGCATGTGTTGTCTTCATCTTCCACCACAGATACGCCGTGCTGACACAGCTGTACTGCAGCTTTTACTATAATTGTCTCTCTTGTGGTATGCGTCCATGTGTTGTCTGCATCCTCCACCACAAACAAACAGTGCTGACACAACTCTCCTGCAGCTTTAACTGTAATTGTCTCTCTTGTTGTATGCGAGCATTTGTTGTCTATATCCTCCCCAACAAATACACCGTGCTGACACAGATGTCCTGCAGCTTTTACTATAATTGTCTCTCTTATTGTATGCGAACATGTGTTGTCTACATCCTCCACTACAATCTCACAGTGCTGACACATCTGTCCTACAGCTTTTACTATAATTGTCGCTCTTGTGTGTCTGCGAGCATGTGTTGTCTACATCCTCCACCAAAAGCACACAGTGCTGACACAGCTGTACTGCAGCTTTTACTATAATTGTCTCTCTTGTGTGTCTGCGAGTATGTGTAGTCTACCTCCTCCACCCCAAAAACACACTGTGCTGACACAGCTGTCCTGCAGCTTTTGCTATAATTGTCTCTCTTGTTGTATGCGATAATGTGTTGTCTACATCCTCTACCACAAATAAACCGTGCTGGCACAGCTGTCGTGCAGCTTTTAATATAATTGTCTCTCTTGTTGTATGCGAGCATGTGTTGTCTATATCCTCCACCACAAATACATACCATGTTTACTCACACTGACGTGTGGCTTTCTTTGTTAACGGTGCCTCTTAGCCTAGGCCATCCCGGCGCCCGGCCCCCATGGGCGAGGGGAGAGATCACGCTCTGCCACGCAGTGTACTTCAGCTAACTGTCTGTTGGTACCGCGCGAACCCTTTCGCGGAACGGAGAACTGCGCCTCCATGTCACCTACCAAAGGAAGACAGAAGCTAGCGAGAGAGCCAAGGGCCACCCATCCCCGGATCTCGCCTACTGACCTGTCCCCCGACTGAGACCCTCAGTTCAGCCTCCTCTTGGTTTGAGTCGGGGCCCATCTTACCCCTAACAGACTCACCGGGCCTGCTCCCGGTCACTTTCGCAGAATACTCGTCGGCCGTTCTCAGGGGTGGGTCCCCTCCAGGCCTGCCCAGCATATAGGCAACTACTACCACTACGAATCCAACCCATGACCAGTCACGGCAGAAAACCATGCCGTCCACCACAAATACAGCAGCTTTTACTGTAATTGTCTCTCGTGTTGTATGCGAGCATGTGTTGTCGACATCCTCCACCACAAACACACCGTGAAGACACAGCTGTCCTACAGCTTTTTCAAAAATTGTCACTCTTGTTTTATGCGAGCTTGTGTTGTCTACATCCTCTACCACAAATACACCGTGCTAACACAGCTGTCTGGCAGCTTTTTCTAAAATGGTCACTCTTGTTGTATGCGAGCAAGTGTTGTCTATATCCTCCAACACAAACACACCGTGCTGAGACAGCTGTCCTGCAGCTTTTACTATAAATGTCTCTCTTGTGTGTCTGAGAGCATGTGTTATTTACTTTGTACGCCGCAAACACACCGTGCTGACACAGCTTTCCTCCATCTCATTCTAAAATTGTCTCTCTTGTTTTATGCGAGCGTGTGTTGTCTACATCCTCCACCACAAACACACTGTGCTAACTCAGCTGTCCTGCAGCTTTTACCATAATTGTCTCTGTTGATGTATGCGAGTATGTGTTGTCTACATCCTCTACCACAAATACACCATGCTAACACAGCTGTCCTGCAGCTTTTACTGTAATTGTCTTCATTGTTGTATGCGAGCATGTGTTGTCTACATCCTCTACCACAAATACACCGTGCTGACACAGCTGTGCTGCAGCTTTTACTGTAATTGTCTCTCTTGTTGTATGCGAGCATGTGTTGTCTACATCGTCTACCACAAACA
>PNEQ01007785.1:0-27603 GCA_003012365.1 Medauroidea extradentata
ATCACCATAAAAATATAATTTTAAAATATTGTGTAAATGAGTAAAATTTGTAAATTTACATTCAAAACATTAACATTAAGTTCGCAAAAATTAGACAACCCCTAGCAAGTGTAAGTAATGGTATTTTTGCGAAATGGTCAAAATGACCGCTCGTGGGAGTCCTAGGTAAATTTTCATGTTGGGTGTTCTAGTGTTAAAACCTGAAAAATACTGTCTGATTACACAATTTAATGAGTGATACACATCAATCACCATGGCCAATATTTGAAAATATTTTTACAGTTTTTTTTATCAATAAGCAGCTTACATTTTAAGCAGGAAAGTCAATAATTTTTATAAGGAAACTGCCGTTGAGTTCCTCAGTTCTTGAAATTTATCAGTATAAATAATGCTATGCAGTGTTTGCTTCATACATATGCCATAAAGGATATAACCATTTTCGTTGTTTGTCTATTGTATAGCTTACTAGCAGTCCCCCGCGGCTTTGCTCGCGAGTATTATTCGTAACTGGTAATGTTTACTTTAGTTAAAAAAACCTCTTTGTATACAAGATTGGTACTTCAGTCATCAAGTGTTAGAATGTTGAACTAATTCTGCAGCAGGATAAGTAGCTATAGCTGTCCACGCGAAAAGCAGCCTTAAGACTGTCCCTGCCACTAACAGCGACTTTGCCTGGGCATTATTGTAGCCCTGCCAATTTGACGTTGTGGGGTGGTTATAGACACCTAAAGTAAGAGGTTAATCGAATGAAAAATCTCTGATTTACCCTTTTCACAATCATTGGTGACGGTGCCCTCAATTACATATTTTCAAAATATTCATTTGAACTTAAATGCCACTACAAAGTTTCAGTGGGTAAAGGTTTCGCGGAAACGTATTTAGTGAGATGATATATCGTCGGTTTACTGCCAAAAGTGACCAAGTCAAAATGAGATAAAATGATAAAAATTTTAGGAATATGTATATGTTGTTCACGAACAATTACCCAAGTTTAAAGTCTATTCGTCGTTTCGTACTGTTGTGTCACAGTAAAGTAACTTACCACATTTTTGTTCATATCTACAATTCAATAGTGATTTTAAACAAAATAACATGCATTACTTAATCACTTTGGCAGTGTACCGACTTTATGTCAGCTGATGTAGAGGAACCTAAGTGGAAAGCGAACTGCAATTTCACCCATTCTAAACGACTACATGTAAATTGCACTAATTCGTTCTCCCTTGCAGTTTTTGTGTGTTAGAATTGAACGTACGCACGCAGTTTAAAACGAAATTCGAGCCCAGAACCTCCCGTAATTTAGACCTTAGTAACAAACAACTGTGTCACGTAACGTCGAAATAATTCATGAAAATAAAATTTAATTTAAAAATGTCCCGGGATCATAGAGGTTGTACAACACCACATATCGATAGGTTACTGTAGAGTGAAACTCCTGTAAAGGTTATTTATCTCTACTCGTTTCGGCTTTTCTGATCGTCTGCCTTATGTTGACCAACTTAGTTTTATTCTATATAATCACGTTATCTTATAAAGTAAAAAAAACGTGCATATGAATATATTTTTAAATACTTACATAAGCATCACTCTAACGCGAACTACACCTCAATATCGCTACTGGTTAGATAGATATCGTGGGTTGATGGAAAGCAAATTTTGTGTTTTTTCACCCTTTTGTGTGACGAATTTCGAAATATTTTAGATTCACATCTTAAACATTTGTATAAGTATCCAATTGACGTGTATATCACATCGCTAGGCTGTTCAGTCGAATCAAAATCGATCATTCACTAAAAAAAAAAAAAAAAAAAAAAAATCGCCCCTACACAGTACTGAGAAATCAAATTTTGAAAAGTCTTTAAAGCGTTTGCGATCATTTCTGTAATCATCATCCCGAAACAAAAATTAATTGTATATCTCGACGGGTTCGATAGATATCGAGGATTTATGTAAAACACATTCATGGTTTTTTCACCACCTAAGAGAGTAAATTTCGAAAAACCCATTAATCACGTTTTAGAATACTTTATTGATGTCTCGCGGACGTGAAAAACACAATGTTAGCCCGCTGGGTTCAAGATATATAGACGATTAATTGTAAACACTTTTCACCACTTTTCGCACCCCTTTTCACCTCCTTAGGTGGCAAATTTCGAAAATTCGTGAAATTATTTTTCAGTAATTTGAGAAAGCATCAATCTTAAACAAAAATGACGTCGCTATATAAAAATCATTGGAATCTATATATATATCGATAGATAATCGAAAACACATTTTACCCCCTTTTTTAACCTGTTTAGGGCCGAATTCGGAAAATATATTTTAATGGTACTTGGGACACTTACAAAAGCATCAATTTAAAGCAAATAGCACTTCGATATCTCGATTGGTTATATAGATATGGAGGGATAATCGAAAACACATTTCACGTATTTCACCCCCTTAATTAAAGAATTTAGAAACGTCTTGGATTCCTGTCATAGACATTTGTATACATAACCAATTAAAGTAAAAATCATGACGATAGCCAATTGTGTTTCAAAGATATAGACGATTCATAAAAAACATATTTTGCACCTTTTTACTGCCTGGAGGTCGAATTTCAAAAAAACCTAAAACTACTTTTTAGGTATTTACGTAAGCAATATTTTGAAGTGAATATCAACTCTCTATCCCGAAGGGTTCGAAAGATATCGATAGTTGATTGGAAACACATTTAAGGTCTTTTCACCTCCTTAAATGTTGAATTTCGAAAAATCCTTTAATTGGCCAATATGCATTTTTACGACTTTCCTATTAAAGTAAAAATCACGATGATAAGCCGTCGGGTTCGAGCTCTATCGACGTTTCTTCGGAAACACATTTCACCCCTTTCCACTCCTTTAGAGGTCGAATTTCGAAAAATCCCTTCTTAGTGCTCGCCTATGACCTGAGGGGAACCCCCACAAAAAATTTCACGATTCTAGGTTCAGCGGTTTGGGCTGCAGTTTGATATGTCAGTCAGTCAGTCAGTCAGTCAATCAGTCAGCTTTCATTTTTATATATAGAGATTACGTGCTGCCATAACCACATGTATATATATATATATATATATATATATATATATATATATATATATATATAATATTTAGCGTATGTACAAGTGACAGAATTAATGTTCAGTTTTAAAAAATGAACTAAATTGTGCATTGTTCAGTTTTCAAAACACATTCACGTGACTCATAATTACAATAGTGATGGCTGAAGTGTTGAGAATAAATTTCAATTCATTAATGAAATAAGTAACTCTCATATTATTTTCATTTAGTTCCTACTGTTTTTTTACTAAATGCTGCCTACACTCTCAAATGGCCAGGTATTTTAATACACCCGAGCATATCACTGCCGTGGGATAAAATCTATCAAAGGATGACGAACCTGAACAATAACTATTTTGAAGATATAATACACTTGTAAACCACAACTAATAAAATTGTGAAATAAACAACTAGGTAACGATAAGTATGTTACACGATATACTTGGACACAGAAATATTTGCGAAACGTTGTCTTGCAGTATATTGCAGAATGTGTTAAGAAACCGAAACATTACAAATTAAAAATACTGTGAAAACTCCACACAACAAACTAATCTCGAATTACAAAATTTTACTCGCCTAGTGTTTTGCCTCGCCAGTTAATAAACTTTTAGTGTACTTCTGGTTAAAAGTTCACCTATATTTAGGCCTATCAAAATTGAAAATAATATGTTCTTATGTAACAAAAATGTTTTTGTGTTTTCTTTATATCCTAACGTATCCATACAGCTAAACTGACAATAAATAATTTAGTTAAATTCCACTAGCAAAATTAAATTTTCTTTATCCTTTAAAGAGTACTAAAATACGTGGCTACATGTATATATGAATAATTGTACCTAAATGCTTGTGACAAAATTTTGATTATTTTGTATTGGTAGACATTTAAACAGAGAAATTTCTGAAGCTTTTAACTGGTGCAATTGTTAGTTATTTTACTAAGTTAAATAATTATATGTGTAAATAATTATATACATATTTTAAAGTGTGTACGATAGATAACAGTCTTGTGTTTTCTATAAACACCTACAAAAATTGCGGAAAAAATTTTAAATTGTTACCTAAATGCTTTATTTATTCTTTAGGACGAAAACTTGGCAGTTGTAACAAAAAACTTGAACTGTTAGTTCATGTTTGCGTATGTTTCATAAACTTTAAATTAATATAATGATAAATCAAATAACAAAAATATTACACACTAAAAAACAAGTTGACTTAAAATGTGAAGTACCCGACATAGTTTCAAGTGCAATACGTAACAGACGTAAAACTTGAAGAAAACAAAAATTTATAAATACTATTCAGTCTCAATAACACTATCATTATGTACTAACCGAATTAAATATAACGCTTTCTATCAGCGGTAGTGACGTGTGAAAGAAATATTATATGTTTGATAATTAATTATTGATAACATAAAATATATAAAAAGCATACTTCTTTATGTGATAAACGTACCAATTTAACAGGTTGTGATAACAATAGCTTTTGGTTAAAAATTTTTCATTAGATGATTTTTTTAACTTTAATAAAAGAAATTTTAAAAAGATCAAAAATAACAAAAGAAAATCTCAAGTATGTAAATTCTTGGTGTATTTCTAGATAAATGTACACCAATAAACATTTAAATTTAAAAAAGAAATATGTCGTTGTGTAACAAAAAAAGGTCTTTGTGTTTTGTTTATGTCATAACGGTACTACACAACTAAATGAACAGCATAATTTTTGGTAAGTTCCACTAATGAAATAAAATATTCTGTCGTCATTTAAAGAGTCCAGAAATATGTGAATACATACTAAAAAATAACTACAGAACGAGACGCCTCAAAATGTTGTAATAAATCATCTCGATAAATTACATTTCTGCCAAAATGAACATTATATAAACGAGGTATCAGAGGATAAAGTTTTAAAGTATAACAAGTTTCATTCAAAATGTAATAAAATTATTCGGTCAGCTATGTCAAATTAACTTCTTCCTGAGCACTACTATGTAAATATTATAAATACATTAGAACTTTAAAGGTTTTTCGCTTAGGCGCCGAAATTTAAAACTGTTTCAAAAGTTACATTTTAAAGGAAACACAATGATTTTCTGTGCTGATTACATTTTAAACATTTTATTACGATTTTCTACGAGAAATCGCAGATAATAATATTCATACATTCTAATAAATAATTTTGAAACTTTATATTTCTGGTATCTGTTTATTAATGTGTGACTATACATTTATGCGTTACTAAGTAACTCCTATTTTTAAAAAACCGTTAAAAAAATTTTAAGTATTCGGAGGAAAATGTTTTCTCAAATCTCTTTTTAAACTATTTCATTAGTTAGAAAAAATTGAAACTCGGAATGATTACATAAAGATCTAAAAAGTTTGATTATTCAAAAATAAATTTACATTTCTGGTAATTAACTACAACTTACATGTCCTAAATAAATTGACTGTATTGTGGAATTGTAAAACATATTTTTATATACTTGACAAACAGATTTTAAAACTGAAAACAACTAAAAAAAAAATATATTATTTTTAAAATGTAAATCAAACACATGTGTTATATAACTGATATTGTAACGACTCATTGTAAAACAATACCATTATTAAAGATTAATTTAGATACTGATATTAACAATAAACTTTTTTGGAAACGGAATTTTAGACTAAATAAAAAAAATGTAAAGGCTGTAAAATACATACCGGAAATTGTTAACGATATTATATTTTCACATTGTAACTGTGGCAAAGGAACACTTAAGCAATGCAGTCAGATACAGGCACACACACACTACATTACGACATAGCAAAGAAAATATAGACGACTACAGAAACTCCTTTCTATCAGACTAGTTGTGGTAACTCGGGAACTGCAGGCTCCATGGTAGAACAACTGCAGAATCGTAATATCATTAGATATGGGGCATCCATATAGTAACATATCAATTTCTTTTGGACTGTTCAATGCTTATGTTCCAATATCACGAAAACAGCATAGTATTTTAGTTTAAAACTTTTCATTTTCGTTTAGCGATGATTTTCTTGTGTAGGAACGTTATTTCAATTATATTTTTCTACTTTATTTATTATCTTAATTTATGTGTATATATATTTTTATAAGTCTTCGAGATAAAAATAATCTTACTATTTTCTACATAAGTTGAATGAATGGCGAAATAGTCCTGCGCTTATACATAAATCCAGAAACAAGGCACTGCATTCCTATGGTACCAAAACTGCTTCTCATGCAACATTTTAAAAACAATAAAAACAATTTAAGAAACATCTCGAGAATAAAGACGTTATTACTAACAATATTCAGTAACAACAATTTCATTAATATAAGTTTTTTAAAGAACTGACGTCATCGAGGTATTTAAAAAGAGGAGGGGGGGGGAGAGAAAACCGCCGAACAACGAACATAATATGTCACAAATCAGTTACACAAATAAATAGTAAAATCAACTAAACTTAAAGTATACACATTTTAAAATTGGGTTACGAAACGCGTGTGGTCGTTTTCCTTCATTCAATATCCTATTGGCAATAGAAGGTCATTTACAAGAGACAGAAGTCAATAATAATATGTTAGAAAAGAACAGTTCAAAAAGTTATAGAATTTTATTATCTCTAAATATAAAATAGAACACTTACTGACTGACTTACTAAACTACAGCCCAAACCACTGGACCTAGAATTGTGAAATTTTGTGTGTACTTTCCCTCAGTTCGTAGGCGAACATTAAGAAGGGATTTTTTTTTTAATTCGAACTATAAGTGCGTGAAAAGGGGTGAAATATATTTTCGAAGAAACGTCGATAGAGCTAGAACCCGACGGCCTATCATCGAGATTTTAACTTCGTTGGACCACACATAAAAATTCATATTAGCCAATTTCAGGATTCTTTGATAATCAATATTTAAGGGGGTGAAAATACATTAAACGTGTTTCTGATTAATTATCGATATTTATCGAACCCTTCGGGATGAAGAGTTGGTTTTCACTTCAAAATGATGCTTACATAAATACCCAAAAAGCAGTTTAAGGTTTTTTTTAAATTCGACCCCCAAGCAGTAAAACGGGTGAAAATGTGTTTTTGTTAGTTGTCTGTACAGCTCGAACCCAATGGGCTATCGTCATTATTTTTGCCCCAATCAAATAGGTATGCAACTGTATAAGATACAACTTCAAGATGTTTCGAAATTCTTTAATTAAGGGGGTGAAAATATGTGAAATGTGTTTTCAATTATTCCTTCATATCTATCTAACCAATCGAGACATCGAAGTGCTCATTGCTTTAGATTGATGTTTATGTAAATATCCAAAATATAAATAAAATATATATCCCGAATTCGGGCCCAAAGAGGTAAAAGAGGGTAAAATGTGTTTTCGAGTCACAATCGATACTTATCGACCGAACTGATAGTTTATGTACCGACGTGATTTTTGTTTCAATCTGATGCTTACTCAAATACCTGAATGAAAAGTTATTTAAAGAATTTTCGAAAATACCCACCTACGGAAGTGAAAAGAAGAGTAAAGAAATGAAATGTGTTTTCAGTTAATCGTCGATATGTCTAGAACCCAGCGGGCTATTGTCGTGTACTTCACGTCCAAGAGTCACCAATAAAGTAGTCTAAAGTGCGACTCAATGTTTTTTTATTTTTCTATTTATTTTTTTTACGAAATTCAGTACCTTAGGAAGAGAAAATACCTGGAATATGTTTTAGATAAATCCTTGATGTATATAGAACCCGTCAAATATTTAGTTTATGTTTGCACCAGGATGATGATTAGGTAAGTGGCCGCAATAAGGTTGTAAGAATATTTTCAAAATTCCCTCTTAATACTATACAGAGGGGATATGTGTTTTATAATGAATGATCTGTTTTCACTTCACTTGAGTACTTATATAAGTATTTCAGATGTGAAATTAAGATTTTTCAAAATTCGATAACTAAAGCGATGAAACGGCATAAAATTTGGTTTCTATCAGCCAATGGTATGTATCTAACCATTAGAGATATTGAGATGATTATCGCGTCAGAATGATGCTTACGTAAGAACTTAAAAAGTTATACAAGATAATATTTTATAAGATAACATAATTATTTAAAAGAAAACTTATTTTGTAAATTTTCAATGCTGGCGATCTGAAAAGCAAGGTCGACCAGCCAGAAATAAATTATACACGAGTTTCGTTCTACAGTTCTAACGAGATGTGTTGTGGTACAACCTCAATGAGACTAGGAAATTGATTTTTTTAAAATTAATTTTCATGAATAATTTCGACGTTATAAGGCGCAGCTGTTAGTAGCTCCGGTCTATTATTCCGGAGGTACTTGGCTCAAATTCCGTTAAAGACTGTGCAAATATCTAATTCTGACGCGCAAAACTGCAAGACAGATGAATTTAGTGGGATGGGAATGATGTCGTTCAAAAGTTAAAAAAATTTACTATGCAGTCCACTATCCACTAAGTTCCTCGACTGCGTCAGCCCACACATACCATCTCACTAACCACAAGAGTGGGACACCAAATACGTTTATGTTTCAGCGACACATTATCCCGCCAAAACTGCCTAGTGCCTATTACTTCAAGTGAAGGTTTAAAAAAAGTTACTGAGGGCACCTTCCTCAATGGTTGTGCTCGGGGGAAATCAGTCTTCATGCCACTTAAACTACGTATTTCATTCGATTTCACTCTTACATTTAAGAGTCTGTAATTACCCTACAACGTCAACTTATCTGTGACTATAAATAAGGCCCAGGCAGAGTTGCTGTTAGTGGCAAAGACAAACTTAGGAATGTGAATATATATATATATATATGTATATATATATGTATATATATATATGTGTGTGTGTGTGTGTTTGGAATGTAAAACTAACCCTCTATAGTAAAGGTATAACAAATGACAATACATATTATAGGCAGATAATACAATTAAAAAACAATAGGTTTTAAAAATTTTAGTAGTTAACTTCTTAAAGATGTTTTGTAAACTCACAAGTTGGTTTTTATTACTAATACAGCAAAAGTGTTATTTATAGTGGTGTGAAACGCAAAGTGGGTGAAGTACAGTAGACTGTAAAAATGCAATAAAGTAAATTGAAGGTTATAGCAATATTTTAAGTGCCCTCAATTATTTTCAATAAAGATTTTGCTATATAAATAAAATATATATTAAAAATTAATTTTATAGGGAATTGTTGTAGTAAAATAACAATACAATGAAATTATAAAACAAGAAATAACTAAAAGTTTTTTTTCACTACATTTAAATATCACAGTACAAATTTAAACCAGACATTTTAAAATATTTCAGAGATTCAAGCACAGATTTGGGAAAAATATAACAGCAGTTTAGTTATAATAGTATGTACGAAGTTTGTATTAAACTTGGGGCACTAAATAGTTTTCTATAGTAATATCTATGTTTACAAATTTATGATTACTGTTCAACAAGCTGGCTGTATTTCAGGTTTACTTAAAAGAAAAACAAATTTAAGGTTTCCGTTAGTTAATTAATGTAATGAGTATATAAATTTATCTGTTATAAAAAAGCTTTGTTTTTAAAAAAAATAAATAAAATAGTCATGTTATAGATTTTGCGTGTATAATAGAAATAACTTTGTTAACTACAATATTATTTATGGCATATTTTATTAACACTGGATTTGTGTACAAATTAATGCGTAACTATAATTTAGTGAAACAGCAAACTTAAGCATAAACAATATATTTATGTTTAAGGTTAAAATATACATTCAAGTACTTAATGTAGCTTTTAAAATGGTCCTTTAAATCCAATCAATTATTCTATTTTAAAACGTATACATACAATACCACATTTTTTAAAATATAAATTTCGAAAAATGATTCTACGAGGTAAAATACTATGAAATGTTTAATGCATATTAAAATCACACAATACGTTTATAGATACTGTCCAAAACTGAAAAATATTCTTTGTTTTATTTACGAAAGGTACATCTAAAACTCTTCTACTGTAAAATTAGGCTACATAATATCTAATTTAATATTAAAGGAAATTAAATTTTGTTTTGTAAATAATTTAGATACTTAAAGTATTAATTTGTATAGTAATGATGGAAAAATTATTTCTGTATGTATTTGGTAGTATCTATTGCTAACCAATAAGTACAATTTACTAGAAATTTCATAACTTAAAATCTCTTCCTTAACCTAATACATTTTTATACATTGTATAATAAATTTACAATAATTTTGCAACTTCTTTGTTAGACAAAAAACAATTTAATATTTTTAATATTCGCATAGTTAATTAATTTTTAATTAAAAAACTAATCCAACAAAAATATATTTCATTCACTTTGATTTGCGGAGTAAACCAATCATTTACACTTGAACAAGGAATTTTGTAATTTTGTTTACAAATGCATATTCATTTAAATAACAAAAATGAAAAAAATAAATATGTATATATATATATTGTATATACCATTAAACACATATCAGTGAAACGACTAATAATTTCCGAAATCTCACTGTTTTGTTAAACTCATATTATTTGATATATACAATGAAATTACTAGTGCCTTATAATTCAATACATTCTTAAAGGAGTGTAAAACCAATCACAATTATAATTATGTACTAATTAACTAAAAATTTCGTGGTTTTATACTACATTTAAACTGGCCTATCCTAAACCGAATTTATATAATATTAACAAAAATGTTATTGAACTACAGGTACAAACGCTGTGAGGTGATTCCTTATTAAAAATAAAGTAGAAAATATGTGTCACTTAGTACCTAGGTTTAATATTTAGGGAGTAATGAACCTTTGAAAATCGAGTTTTAAGGTCGTATTTTATTGAAATATTGGACACTGAATTATCTAAAATGACTATACTCTAAATACTGATTATTGTTCATTGGGTCTTCAAACCCACATGAAATGTTCGTTGATACCTTCTACCGGTACTAAAATAATAGGGGTGGCTACCCTCTAATTGGATGCAACTTTTGTAGCGTCGGGATATTTGAACATTTGAAGATTTTTTTTTTTTTTTAGTAATGTGAGGTTTGTAACAAAATCCTCGTATTACAACTGGTAAACCGTAGAAAGTTGCACGAGATCATGACTTGAAAAAATTCCACATGTAATTTACAATTGCTGTTCAACGTTTTCCCTTTTTGTTTACAACTAACAGAAGATCTGTAGAAACCTACGTCTGCCCTACCCCGTAACCCGCCTTCACACACATCAACTAAACCACGGTCGCATTACCAGACTTGCAACGCGGGTTGCGTACCTGGCAGGCAACACAGTGCACATTCACGTGTTTTTCTTCTTAAACAGTTCGTATTAAAGTATTCCAAGAAGGTGACGTAATTACTATCATAAAAAGATAAGTGTGTACTTTATTTTAATATTGGTAGTAGGTTCCATTATCAATAATTTAGCAATTATTCAAATAATATGACAGTTAAACTTTTCTGTATATTTGTAAATAATAAATGTTTATTTATATTGCTTTATACATTTTCATATAGACAACTTTTACAAATGTCTACGGCGAACCAGATTAGTATGGAAGAAAAGAGTCTACGAAATCTGGTTATGTGTTTAAATATTAAAAAATCCATGAAATAGCTACACACTATGATAATTGTGAAGTAAAGGCCTTAAGCTATAAAAAACTTAGAAATAAAATATAATTACAAGCTAAATAAAGTTAATAAACTTAATACTTTCGAACAAATAGCTTTCATTTGAAGACAGAAACACCACTTTGGAAACTAACATCTTCCAAACTATAGCATCAAAGAATTATATTTAAAAAGTTACAAAAGATTAAAAGTACTTATCCTATTTTTACTTATGTCTTTGTAAGTATATGAAGAAGAAGTAGGCCTAAAAACAGTTAATAAACCTGAACTTTATAAAAAATAATAATTTAAAAAAAATTATATTAAAAAAGATTAAAAGCAATAATGTCAACATACATCACAAAAACATTATTTTTTTGTTAAGACCGTGTATATGTAATGGCAAGATGAAGAATATCTGTAATGTTTACATGATACAGCACTTAAATATAGACTAACATTTTTGATAAAAAATGACAACTTTTCAGTAGATGCATGTCTCACTTTGCAAAACCAGCAAGAACACAGGTAATGAAATAAGACGATTCGAAATCGTCTTAGAACGCTTAAAGCGTTAAAAACACATTTGTATAGCTGTTGATAATCGGATGGCGAATATGGATGGAGTTAAATGCTTTTACATTAATTCAAATAGTGTACATATATTCACCCGACGCACCCCATGGTTCCGAACCTGCCTTCGGGCAGGACACCAATCATCATCATTATCAAATAAGTATATAACATGGAATGAAAGAGAAACAAATTTTAAAAAGGGCAGTGTTACAATTACTTGAAACAATGAAACATTGTAGATACAGTCTACAAAGAGGATAGTCCTAATGGATTAAGTATAAAATGGCTTATATTTTTAAAAAATTACAAAATTAGTTGCTTCGATCATTATAACCATTCTTAATATCTGTAAAACGTAACTAAATACGAAACGAATGTATCTGTACATATTCACTCTATAGATGACTTAGATTATGAATTCGATTTATATCCACTAAAAAATAGCAAAAAAACCACCATAAAAATAAATAAATTTACCATGTTTCAAAAATTATAAAAATTTATTTTCCTGTTGGATAATAGAATAATTTAAATTGATTTCAAAATAAATATACAGTAATTAAGATAAAACTTTTGAATACAACTTGTTTCTACAATTCTCCGCATCAAGAAATATTAAATACGTATTCATATTATCGACAACTCTTAAAAAGAATCAGTAAAAACCACTTTGTTTGGAGTAGATGACCTAATTAAATTTAAAATTTATAATTTTAAGTAATGAACATTCTTTATATAGGAATGTTTGCCGCCAAAGTTTGAATGAATAAAGAGTAAATTACTATTATAATACAAGTAGACAATTTTAAAATGCTAATTACTGACACTTACAGATTTACTGCAAATAGTTTACATCAATTAGTGTGAAATTTAACCAAAACTAATCAGCACATTAAATTAGTTTCGCCGACGATAAAGTAGTTTTATCTGTAAGAAACAATGTTAAGTAATAATAACAGTTGGAAAAAAATTAAAAGAAAATAATTTACAACAGTAAATAAAATGACAGAGATATGAATGACGAATATGATCATGAAAAACGTTTACTGGAACACTTTCAAATTATAAATATTAGAGAATAGTATGATATATATTTATCAACTAATGTATTATTATCATAAATATTTGTAATTTTAGATAAACTTGTGCCTATAAAATTTATGATTTAGGGATAGAGCTGTGTTTATCATGAAATGTTGTGTTAAAAATAACAAAATAACATTTAGAACTGTTTTATGACTGTAATGCTAGAAAAGAGCATTGGCACGGGGTCACAACGCAATGCTGTAAAGAAATGCTAAAATAATAGTTTAAAAGATTTTAATTGAAGTCTAGGATCACATTATTTATTGTAATCTAATCCTAATAATTTATACGGTTTGGCGATGACTTATAAGAGAATGCCTGCCAGTTTTACAATAACGTCAAAAATACTTATTTCAATGCAACCTAATATTGATATTTAAGAATCACTAGATTGTTTGGACAATTAACATATATTTATGTACGCATTAATTTTACATTGCAGTATATTCAGTCTTTTGCACAGTAGAACAAATTTTGTTATCAACTAAGCCAAAATCAATCAAAATATTGCGTAGCCGAACTGTGCATTATATCTTTCTATAAGCTTATAAATATTTTTGCATTATGTGTTAAATTTTTTCAAAGCATTCTGTTAAAAACCAGTCGATTTCTTTGCATCAAAGTGAAAAAGAAACTACTGAGCATGACCTTCAGTAATCCAGAATTCAACTTAAAATTTTCAATACAAACATTCTAAAGAATTACACTTATTACATAACTACTTACAATTTTGCTCAGAAATATGTTAGTTCCAAAAAATACTCTAAATTATTGGCAAAATCATTTAACAAACGGATATATCTTATTCACTACTTTAATTTAAAACAATGCCAGAAACGTGGACTAAAACTTAGAAAATTTATATAATACTGAAGTTCGATCAATCTTATTGGTCAAACAAGTATTTATATCTTAATACAGTAATGATACATTTAAATAATTTATTTTAAAATGTATTTTTAAGCTACTGAATAATTCAGTATTTGGTAAAAATGGAAAATATTAGAAATCGAGTACATATGAGATCGGTACCGAATAAAAAAGATTAGAAAAAGTAAGATAACTACAAATACTATGTAAAACCGTAATTTTGCATGTATACATACAGATAATAAAAATGTATAATTTAATAAACCGTTTTAAAATGTAATTGAGGTTCTAAACCTACCTTTAGGCGGAACACCTCTCATGATCACAACCATATAAAGTCAAAATACTGATTCAGGTGTAGAAGATGTTATCAAAGGCATGAAAGCAACGACAGCTAAATATAAAACAAGATATTAAAAAAAACAACAGAATTTGCAATTGACCTAAAATCAAATCAAGGGTAAATTCTATGGTAAAATAATGCAACATGTGTTGTATTAAGTACAAAAATATATATGTTTACAAAGTTAATAATAAAAAAAAGGAAAGGAATAAATAAATGTGTAACTAAGAAGTGACGTGCATTCAATTACTATAATGAGTGTTTACTTAAATAGCAAACACAATATAGACTAATGAATTTAATAAGAAATCAAATGCATGAAATATATTGAATCGAAGTTAGAAAATCGAAATAAGTACACTCAATAGCAAAAGAATTGTAGTACGTAATAAATAAGATATATTATAATTCAGTTGCAATAAACTGTAATACTTCAAATAGTTCATATTTGTGTATCATTACTTAATGTTTAAACTAATTTATGTTTCATTAATTAATATTCTTTATGTTTCATTAATATTTTAGCGTATTCAACATTTATTGTGGCCTTCTCTCATACACAATGTGACCCTGCCAAAACTAAATTATTAAGTTTTTCATTAATTATTGATAAAAAAACTAGGTATGTGGGTCAATAAATATTAAAATTTCAAAATGGAGCATTGTTTTTTAAATAAAACTTGTTATTATATTTTTTTCTAAGTAATTATATTTTTCATTCTTTATGAACATACTATATGCCTGCTCATAATTAACATCAATTGTTTTAAATCAGTGAAAGTTATGTAATTTAATATCAATAACTCTTACTTTCTTAGTAATCACATGTATTTAAAAACCAAACATATCTAATTACATTGATTCAAACTATCATATTTTCAGGCATTTCAAATGAATTAATTTTTTGCTTTAACGATACGCTCTTATGATGTACTCTACAAAAAATACTACTTAATTTTTTCCAACCACAATAATAAACTTCTCAAACGTTTTTATGATATTGATTAAATTAGGTGTAATATTGTGTGATAAATAATTAAAGCAACTGATTTAGCATTGTAAATAATATCATAATAATTTTCTTCTTTAGCAGGAAACCATTTTTCATTTATTTAAACACTTCATTGTCTCTCCAGTGTTAAATTTACTCATTAATGTCACAAACAATTAACGGTCTAATAAATTTATATCAGAGATAATTTGTGTTTTTAGGTATGCAATGTTTTAAAAAGACGTTTGAACGTGCTCAGCAATTTTTTTCTGGAATGGTCATAAGCTCTCTCGCTCATGTGTGTGTGTATATATATATATATATATATATATATTTGAAAACTTTTCATTATATTATCCACCTTGGACAGAATTTGTTTAAGTTCTTTAAAATGTATTTCAAAATGTTTACGGTATCACTATTCGGAAGAAAAGAATAATTAGATATTTCGACTGGGTCAACATATATTAAAGAATAATCCAAAACACTTTTCACGAATTTTCATCACCTTAGGGGTCGAATTTTGAAAATTCATAAAATTATATCTTAGGTATACAATTAAAGTGAGAATCTTGACGATAGCCAGTTGGGTTCAATCTGTATATACAAATAAAAAAAACATATTTTTGTCTTCTCTGCACTTGTTACGAGATGAATTTCGAAAAATCCTGAAATTATATTTTTGTTATTTGTAATCAGAATTTTTTGGGAAAGCAATTCTATACGTCGAGGGCTTCGATTGACATAGTTGATTAACTGTAAACATAATTCACTTAAAAATTGCATTTAGAAAAATGTAAAATTTCCTTATATGCACTTGTATAAGTGTCTAATACAATATAATGTCACGACGATAGCCCATCGCGATTGAGCGATATAGACTATTAATCCAAAACATTTTTCACTCCTTCCACTTCTGTAAGATTCTATTTTCGAATAATATGGTCTTAGAGCTTGCCTTAGTCGTAAAGGGAATCCACTGTCGGTATTTTACATTGGCCAAGCGGTTTGGGCTGTCTGTTGATGAGCGATTTAGCTTTGCGTTTAAATGAAAGGAAATTTTATCTGAAATAATTACGTCCAGAATGATGTTCTTTAGTTGATTTCGACCACATGTTGACAGACAGCAGCATTTTCTGAATAATAATAATAACTTAATAAAATATGTACACTATGAAAATTATTTCTTCAATTATGAATGCTTCATTTGGGTTCATTCTAATACCGAACACGTTCTTAGCGTAAGACGCAACTTAATTTATCACAAAAAGCAAGCAATCCAAATCACTCAATAAACCAAGTTTTATAGCTTATTCTGTTTACTGGTAGTCATGGTTACATCTAAATTATAAAGACCATGTTTGAAAGGTTATCACTGATAGTAAAAGTATATAAACATTACTCATCCTACTGATCAATCCAAAATGTAACACGATAAATTTTATTACTAGGGCCTGATTACGAATCCTACTTGTTTTATTAATGAGGGTGAGTAATTCATAATTATTCCTCTATTGATGACCGTATTATTAAACAAGATGCAATTTGTATTCTGTCTCAAATACAGAACTGCAGTATTTCAATTCCACCTTTAACCTTTATATTGACCGTGCTTTCTAAATAGTACAAAATTGTTGAATTAATTCATTGACTTCTTTCACCGTCAGGTATAATATGGCGAAAAACACCTGTATGTTAACGTCATAAAGAGAATGCTTATTTGATATGTAAATTGTTTATTCCTTATAAAAAAAATTAAACACGAATTATCCACGACGGAAAGATGTGGACCAGTTCGTTTTCAAATGTAACTCGGCGCCGTCTTATTTCCGAGCCTCGACTGCTGAAAACTATAATCTGTTCATTACAAGATGACAGCTTGTATCACTACGCCTATTTGTAAGCTTGAGACGAATTGACTGGTGTACCACCATTGATACGTTTTTGCTGTGTAACATACGCAATAATTAGAGACATGCGAAATTCGCGTTATCATTTGGTAGCAGACTAAACTTCACTTTCCTATATAAACTGAGGATGGTCTGCAATTCAATTGGCCACGAACTTTTATGTGTTGACATGTACGTGTGTTACGTCTCTACAGAGATTGGCCACTCTACCGTGAAAGTATTCTCCGCGGCAAGTCACGACAATATCGGCCAGCGGGAGACGTCGAACGAACCTACAGTCACTTGGAGTCTAGTCAGCTGTCAGAAAATAACGCGAATTTTGCATGTCTCTAGCAATAATTAATCATATTTCTAGACAGCACGCTCATGTACTCGTATGTACACAATATTACTTTGTTATATTGTGCAACAATGGCAGTAGCTACTGAAAATTTAAGGTGGAAACATGTTTGAGCTAAAAAATCGCAAGATGCGACGCGAACTATTTTCAAGCGAAGTCGTAAAGTGAAGCGGCCAGCCAGCCAATGACACTGACCCAGTTACTTGTCAAGTTTACGTCTGCTGCCACCTTAACGACACTGAACAAAGAACAGAACACGGCACGTCGGGCTTGGGCTGCATCAGAAAACACCTGCCAGTCTACGTGACACAAGCATGAGGGCGATAGAAGGGGGCTGGGGCGAGAGGCGGGCACCAACCTGTCATCCTGGTAGCAGTATGCCGCCGGCACGTCGTAATAATCGGAGGAATACGAAGCTACGTGGTGGTATCCCCTACGAGAGCACAGCACACACACACACAAACACACAGCTGCGCTAAGGTACTTCTCGCAACTGCGCGACTTGAGGCTCTAGGGAACATGCAGTCTGTCCTTCAAACATCTCCCTCTATTCTCTACCCAGACATTCCCTGCACTCAGTGCAGATAATCACGAGCGTGTATATGAAAATAACTTTATAACATATCCAGAAAATCTACAAATGACTTTTACTAATCACAACACTGGGGACACTGGAAAAAAAATTGTATACAGTTTATTACACAGAAAAGTGCTCTTACTTTCTAGTGACGCAAGTTTTTGTGGTTCGCTGTGCATCATTTGCGGTCGTACACGACGCTTAACATCGTTTTGTTTTCGCTCATTGCGAAATGTACTTCTTTGTTTCACGGAAAGTAAAGTATTATATTGATATTCCGAAATAACTTTCGGTAACTGTCGGGGAAAATGCACGTGTTCGCGGAACGAAAGGTAGAAAAAAATTGTAGGGAGACTACATAAAGTAACAGAAAAGCAAAATTCCAAATTATTATTACAATCACGGAAGTGCGTTTATGATAATTGAGTAATTTTCCTATAAAATCCATGATTGACAAAGGTAGTTGTATTTTCTGATAAACCTGGTTGGGAACGCAGCACTGGCATAGAAATAAGTAATAATCTAGGTGCTACATTTAAGTGTACTGCCAACACGTGTAAGAATCAGAGGTGTGTGCTTTCAGACAGACTACAAATTCCCATGCAAATATATAACAAGGCCTGCCAAATTGCATATGTACAAGTATTTACAGAGACTAAGTAACTACAAATTTATGATCTAAATTAACCTTATCAAAACGTGATTGTATTTACAATCCATTAAGATTCCTGGTTTACTGCATCAAACAACATTTGAAAAAATAATCACATTGTTAAAACCAACAAACTGTAACTGTTAATTTTGTTCTATAGCTATATTTCCCTTCACTAAAACAGTTTATAAGAAGACATTTAAAATGCATAAATGCTGACATGGTGACCATTATCTCAAACAAAATATTTCTATATCAATGTTATAGCACGGCATGTTGTGAAACAATCTTATATTTACATAAAATTACACTTATAACCTAAACAAGCAATTTCTTTAATTTTAAAATTCTAAAAACATGATTTAAGCCATTAATCACTAAATTTATATATTTTTAAATACATTTCGAACATACATGTTGCAAACTTGGGCAAATTAGCACTATTTCATTCCTTCGACTAAAATTGTTTACTGCAAGATAAGACCAAAAAATGAAATGTTGATTGGATATCAAACGACACGGTTCGTAACTAAGATTAGAAACAACATGTCTAGTAAAATAGCAGTGTTTCAAAATATATGAATGTGTGCATACAAACGTTAAGACGTGACTATACCTTAGTGACATTCGCAAGCCTACTTCTGTTTATCCGGCGATATTTGTGGAGAAAATGTTCTTAATTAGAAGCGAATTTCCTTACATGGTGTTATTCTACAAAGAGTGTGCTAAGCGCTACCGTAATAAATATTCCCAAAATGTTTGTCAACTACAACAATGAAAATACAGGGATGAGGCAGTGAGAGAGTAATTTGTGTTTATCCTACGTGCGATGTGAAGAGATGAGCAATGCTTTAGAAATAAGCTCTTTTTTTTTTTACATATACGGTACTTGGCATGTTACTTTGAAGTTGGACGATGAAACTCATTTCGTTATTGTTACGCAACCCTAAATACATGCGTAATTTTCTGTGTCGCTTATGAAGGAGTAACTAAGCGAGTCTGAAAACACCTGAAACATGAATATATGTATAATCATTTTATGCTCTGTCGAGTTGACGTTTTTGTCATGTTACTGCACGAAGCATTAGGAAAACCTTAGCCTTGTAGTTAGAAGCTTAGCGCGCAGTAGCGGTGTGACGCTTCATGCTATTGGCAGACTAGTGTCTGACCTATAGTTCCCTTGCTTATTAGCAGGAACCCTTGATTTTCGCAAAAATATGTCTGCACGAACTTGCATCAATGCCTTGGTTCCACCTCTGCACGTCTGCTTCTTTCTTATTGGTAGCGTATTTGTGTAACGACATTTCTCACTTGACGCTACCAGTCAGAATAAAGTTACTACGAACAACACACGCCCGTGATTTGCAGTAAAATGTTAAGACACGTGATAGTTAGAGACATGAACTTTTCGCGAAAAGAATTTTGCCCCACTTTGTTCCAGTGCCTTATGTGCACGTCTGCAGTTCTGCTTCATAGATATTGGCAGCGTGCCTTTGAATTGTTGACGTTTCTCATTTGACTGTACCAATCACAATATGGTTACTGTAACACCACACGTCTGTGATTTGCGTGTAAAACCCCACGACACACGAATGTCAAAACATCCAATCTCTGACCGTGAAGCAAGTCTGCAGACGTGCACACAAGTCACTGACACAAAGTGAGGCAAATTTTTTTTCGTGAAAAGTTCATGTCTCTAGTTGAATGCAGCCAATCACTGACCACGAAGCACAGCCGCAGATGTGCACACGCAGCATTGAAGCAAACCGAAGCAGAAATATTTTAACCAAAAACAGGCGTCCCTGAACTAATTAGTAGAGGCACGAGTATTTCGCGTTTTGATTCTAGGTCAGGTGGAACGTCATTTATGTATACTTAGAGCCGCGATTTTATGGCGAAAAGATTTTTGCAACATTTAGTTTCGATGCGTCATGTGCACACCTGCAGCTCTGCTACATCGTCTGTGGTTGGATGATTTTACTCTCACTTTCCTTGGCAAATTATAGACGTACAGACTCACAATAATCGTATTCTGACTGGTGCAGTAAAATGAGAAACGTGTCTGAACAAAGACAAGCTGCCAATAACCTTGAAACAGAACTGCCGATGTGCACGAGAGTCACTGAAACAAAGTGGGGCAAAAATCTTTTCGTGACAAAATCGTGGCCCAATGTATACTTCACTGTCATTAATGTGATTCAACGACAGTTGTTCTGATACACATTTGACGACTGCAAACCTGTAATAAATAAGATAATAAATCGTTGCGGACACACGTGGTTGGCCTACCTGCATGTACGGTTAGAAGCCAATGAATATTCGACTGTAACCAGTGTGTGTATAGGACTGAGAAGTCTAAGCTGCTACCAGATGAATACGCGAAATAATCGTGCCTCTAACTATTGCGCCTCGAACGACGATAACTAGAGGCTGAAAAATCTCACGGGTTCGCTGACCTGTAGGTTAGCCTTCAAAAATAACTGTGTATTCAAGCAGACAACATCCGTTCATTAACTGCTCGCTGTTAAAGTGATACATGTCTGTATTAGTTACAATTTTATTATTGGTTCAGAGACTTTCAGGAGGTGTCAAGTAAGTCAAAGGGGGCCGCGGAGGTCGAGGGATCAGATCTCTTGCCTCCCACATAGGCGATCCGGGTTCGATTCCCGGCGGAGTCGGCCCCCGGATTTCCGCATATGGGAATCGTGCCGGACGACGTCGTTGGTCGGCGAGTTTTCTCGGGTATCTCCCGTTTCTCTCGCGCTTTCAATCCGGAGCCGCTCTGTTCTCACCTCATGTCACCACTCAACTGCGAAGGTGACACAAACCTAAAGGTGTTGGAATTCTAGCTTGTCCACAAATGAAAACGCTAATTTTTCATGTGTCTGTGGACAGGAGCTTCTAGGTAGGCGGGATTGGTGAGCAGGTAAGTTGAATGGAGACGTAGCCAGCACCGGGTACCCACCTGTATGAGTCAGCTTGGTCCTCGGTGCCGTAGAAGCCGTCGCCATAGTACTGGTCGTCGTACAAGGTCGTCTGCCGCTCCAGGCTCGGCCGCCGGTTCGAGCCACCTGCCATCAAACACTCACATCACTTCTTCACCACACGACTGTTTGTATCGAAGGGCTATGGAACGCTACGACGACGAGCGGGCGACGGGAATGTTCAATCGTCAATTAAATCTGAACTGATCATCAAAAGTCAATGATCTTTGTATGCCGAGTAGATATATTACTAGCGGGCGTTTATTTTTACAGCACTATGCGGTGGTACGCTTCACTTTCGAGTAAAAAATTAAGAACCGATTTTAGAAAAATAAGGGTTTGACCACAACATTTATAAAAATGGAAAACTGTCTGTCATCTTAAAACGTTTAATACGCCTCTATAATGACCGAATTTCAAAAATACTTGCGTTTTCATTTGGAAATAGTTTTAACATCCGTATACCTCTCGCGCAGAGATTTTCGGATAGTAACATTATTTCCAAATGAAAACGCGAGTATTTTTTAAACCCCGCAACACGTCACGTCATTATCGGTCAGCGTGAAACCCCGAACGAGTATACAGCAGTTTGTAGTCTAGTCTGATGCAAACAATAGCGTGAATTTCGCATGTCCCAACTAAGATCTAATAAGTAGCCGACGGTTTTCAAGTGATGAAATGCGTACGAGCCACAAAAATAAACAACATAGCGTGCCTGAGGTCTTGTTTCAGTATTTTGACCGTATAGTATGATTTAGAATGACGCAAAATGAAACGCAATTAGCAAAATACTAATGTGAAGTAAAAAAATGTTTGCGGTTGTAGGCATGCTAAGTAGAAAAAAATACAATCGCAAAAAATTTTGGGCGTACGTAAATAATTTTTAAAGCAGACGCTGAAACTGCTCAATTATGAAATACTGAAACTGTATTGCCTTCGTTGAGTAAAATTGGGCTAAAACACGTTTATTTCAATGCCACATTTTATTACGAGTATCAAACGGAATTAAATACACTATAAGTTTACCCCGCTTCCGTTATGAGCACTGACATCACTGACGACCTGTCAGTGTTCGTCATCAGTAATACAATCATTTCAGTAATCTGTAATTATATCGTCATTGTTAGTGATTTAAATGTTTCGGAGCGATTGGCCGCGATGGACATGTAATTAAATAAAACTTGTACGACGAATATTTCTTTCGCCAGCAAATTCCGTTTAGTAACCTATTTAAAAGTTTACTTTCATATAAGAATAAAGGGTACGAATAAACCATAAACCTTCATTAACTTGACACTTTAAAGGTCATTAGCAACCCTTCACGTTTTATTCTCAGAGATGAAAAAAAAAAGCACGGCTAATTTTCTCTCAAGATAACACAAACAATAGTAGCCATAATTAATGTATGATGTTTACATAATTATCTCCGAGGTTTGAAAAGGCGATAATAAACATAGTAAGTGAGATATTGGAGATCAGACACCCAGAGCGTGTGCAGGACAGTCTCAAGTTTTTTGTTTATTGTGCAGTCGAATGTCTACGCCAATGGTTGGCATGCTTGCACACCCGTTCATTGAGAACGTCTCGCTTCAGTCGATTGATGGCAGGCACAGCACAGTGGCTATACCGCAGCGATAGGCACTGCCCGTCACTGATACAGTTAATACAAACGAAATCTATCGTTACAATGCGACTCAGTTATCGAGGTACGGAGGTAACGTGTCAGCGGAGAAGACTCTTCATCATTGGTTAAATAATTCAAGGAAGCTGACAGTGTGTTAAAAGGTTAGTTAGGAAACCGATTACGTCACACGTAAACGTGGAAAGAATTCGAGCAAGTTGTTCGCATATCACAAAAGTGTCTTTAGCACAGCGCAGTTTGTAGTTACAGAATACGATTTCGACTGTGCAGCTCAAAGTTGTACCAAAAATACTTCGTATACTATCAAGTGTTTTAATATACACCGATCTTCCGATGTTGTTTAAGTTCCGTAAGGGCGTTAAACAAATAAAAATTTTATTTTATATTTGTGCAAAACACTGTTCAACTTTCACACATCAGATAACGTGTAATTTCCAGAAATGGAATAATAGGCCTCATAGTTTTTGCATAATCATTCTTCAAAGTTACCAAATTGCCGTTGCAGTGTAGGAAAAATTTTAAAAAAGTAATTAACTTTCGAAGTCAAAATCAGAGGAATTGAAAGTAAGCATATGAACACATTTTATGGCATGTTTGACCTATTTATGCAAAAATTTATATATGTATCTATATGCCTATATAGAATGTCCAGAAACAAACGCCTAATAAGCACATCACGCGAATCCTGGGCTACATTGGAAACGAAAATGTTAGTGGCAAAATGTTGTACAATGACATTTTATGTTCACAATATAGTAACAAAGAACTGTACATACTCCTCTCTTGCATTCCAAAGATATCTTACGTATCTTCCTACTACTACTCTGACCTGCGTATTATTGGTTCAGGTTAAAAACCTGAGCAGCTCAAACTTCATTCTATGTTTACTTGACTTAACATACATGAAATAATACCTGATCATGGAGCGCAAGAGTGGACTATCTCCATGCAGTGTTGCCATATTGCGCACGTAAAATGTCGTCGTACAACATTTTGCCACAAACGTTTTCGTCTCCATTTTAGCCCAGGATTCGCGTGGTGTGATTATTAGGAGTTTGTTTCTGCACATCATATATATATTTATATATATATATATATATATATATATATATATATATATATATATGTGTGTGTGTGTGTGTGTGTGTGTGTGTGTGTGTGTGAGTATATATATGTATATATGTATACATATATATGTATATACATAAATTAAAAAGGAAAAAGTATCCCTTTATAATCCCAAAGGTGTCTTGAAGTAGCTCATGTCATGTAGTATAAATTAGTTATCTTGTTCCTGCAAATTATTTATTTATTAGTTTTGTCTACGCCGTAACGGTAATTTTGCGACTTTAATGAGTGATTATGCAAAAACTATTGGGCCTAATTTTTATCAGGAGAAATGACGAGTTATGTGATGTACAAAAGTCGTACAGTTGTTGGCACAAATATTAAATAATGAATTTCTTCCGGATCAACGTCCTTAAGCTAAGTGTAGTTTGAAGGCTTAGATGTTCAAAAAGTAAACATTTAATTATGCCTTTTAATTTATATCATTTAAGAAGATATTTATGTGTATTTTCTGTAAATAAATAAAACATACTACAAAATAACTGAACTTGGACAAATAATAGAATCAATTGTTTACTGACCTCTAGAACGCTTGTTGTTTGCAGCAATGGCGGGGTAGTACATATCTCCTTCCGTTACGTCCTGGGAGAAACTGCTGGTGTATCCGTCCGCCGAGTACCACGCATCAGGGCTGCCAAAATTGACACAGAAATAATTGTAAATACTGTTTAACACTAACTTTGAAAACGTCTAGCAGCTTAAAAATTAGGATATTGCAATGACACGGTAAATGAAACTTAATTCATTTGTTTCCCACTTAGGAGAATGTGTCCACCGTGTTTTAATAGCGCAAAGGAAATGTATGGTATATACATTAGTATACAAAGATAAATTAATTTTTGAAGCCTTAAATTCAACGTTTGGAACAAAAATATTCCTGACAACATGACATGTTTTACATACAGTTCGTTCGAAATGTTATTGGAAACACATTACGTTGTATGAATTAAACTCATTTATAACATTTTTGTGATAAATGAAATTTACTTGAGAGTTAAAACAAGCACCTCCAAAAGTTTTATTAATTTTTTGCTTGACAAACTGTGTTACATAAAATAGAAAACCATTGAATTTTTAAATATTAGTTTTCAAAATGTTCTGCTTACTTTCTTACGTAACAATGTTAAAAATTTAGACAGTTAGACATTTCTGTAAAATTAATGAACGAATCACATGCATGCGATCAAACAGCGAGGAAGCTGCATAACACTTTGAAATAGATTTAGGTAAGCTTAGTTTAATAAACTGGAGTGTGATCTACTAGAGGTCATAACAAATCATTGTCACCGAACCATGACAAGCTGCGTTATGTGCAATATACTCTGTGAACATCATCATACAGACATAGTTAGCTTTTGAATATTCACTCACCAAAATATCAAGTTGATAAAGTGTTTACCATGTAGACACACAGGCAAGAGCTTAGGCTATAGTGATAGAACGGGATAGTTTTCATACTGTTGCTTCATAAAAATCTACATTTATTTACAGCAAGCACAGAAAAAAAATATTGAAAACACCCTTCGTGCAATGTGAAAGATAGTAAAATGATGTGCCGAATGATATAAGAAAAAAGAAAAAAAAAAGTAGTACATACCTTTAGTTGGAACAATGCTAATGAAGAAGACTACATATTTATTCTTGTAAAAGACCTAACAAACTTGATTTGTAAACATGACCATACTAGATTGTGAAACATTTAGAACTGTCCTTAAATCCTAAATGATTACATTAGTTTATATTTCTTTTAAATTAAACAAATCTTACATAAATCGACCCAAAATTTCTGTAAGATAACATTAAAAGTGTATTATTTTCTTGGTGCGAACGATGCTTCACAATATTTATAATCATTCTGGCAAGCGTACACTTATTTATTATTAACAATTATATTTTTCACAAAGAATGCTTCTAATTACGTTTGAATAAATGTTAAGTGCACGTTGAATAACTCCTTCTGAATAATATGTTACAATATGAAGAAATACCTTTTAGCTAACGTAGGCGTAACTATAGTGTGTGAAAATAATGATTTTTCTAGTAGTTTGAACAGAAACATGTAAGCAACACTGAGCGAAAAAAAAATGAAAGTAAAATATTAACGAAATACTAGGTCGTAGATATTACGTACTTATTTCGAAGTAAGGAAATATACTTAATGTGCTACTTCAAGTAGGCACATTGTAAACAAGAACTGATTAATTAAAATTTTTTTGACATTCATAAATTTTCAATTTTTTGTGAACAACTGTATTTCTCATGTGTAAAACTATTCAATGTAAGTTGTGGTTTAGATGCTAAATTTTTCGAAAATAATTTTAAATGAGCCCATTATACACACCTAGATGAGATAAATTTGAACAACACATCGAACATGCAGCACATTATTGTAAAACAGGTTCAGGTTTGTGTTTCAAAGTCAGTGTACTCTTTCGGGTGGGAAAGAACTGGAAGATATTTTCAATTAGAGTTACTATTCGCTGTGACGGAACATGCCACTTAAAAAAAAAAAAAAAAAAAAAAAAAAAACAACGCATTCAATTTTCTGACATGGCGAAGGAACAATGCAAACATCTCAAATTAATTTTACTCAGCGCGAAATACCAAGCTAACGCCATTAACTTGATGAGTTTATCACATTATCGCAGATTTTTTATACCGTATCTCACCTATGGTTTCCCTTTTGCCCTTTCTACCATCAGCTCAGTTCTTACTAAACTAGCACTGTAACGTTAGCACCTCAAGGTTTTTGTTTCCGCTTGATATTTTTTTTTTTTTTTTTTT
>PNEQ01007786.1:0-12561 GCA_003012365.1 Medauroidea extradentata
TGTATAGGGCGTGTTCAGAATTACACTTAAAAACGCAACAATACACAGGAAAGCAATAACGAATAATATAAAAGCAATATTTGAAAAAGTAATTAAATTGTAGACATTGTAAATGTGACTGAAAGTCTACTTAAGTATTATTTTGTAAGACGTAACAAAATAATACGATGACGATTTTGGTGGGCTTTGGCATAGCGTCTTACTGCCCTAATCAAAAACATCACTCACTCATAGAAAAATTAAAAAGAAGAATGTTTATTCTCATGATGTCTGTAGGTCTCTAGAAAATCTGTAGAGTCTACAAATTATATCAGCTTGCCTGAATTTAGCATGGATCAGTTCTCGTGTTCACCACTTTGTCATGTGTTTATGTAGCGGTGCGTTAAGCCCGCACATCACAAACATTACCACAACTCGCCCTGCAATTCCCATTAAATTAACACTTACCACGAAGATGATTGCTGGCCAGGCATTCAAAATCGTAGCTGTAAATTGCTACCTTGAGACTGATGGTGAAGCTCCATAGGCACGGGGCAGGGCATTCACGTCCCCAGAGACGTGAAGCCTGGCTGATGGAGCGTCTGTGGTGAAGGAGGCGGTCACGTGTCAACGGCCGTCTGAGCCACTGTAGCCCAGCGGACAAACGGGCGTCCGCGGCACACGTCATCCTGTAATAAATTTCTGTACAACTACAATAATAACACTGTTGAGGAAGCTACAATAATAAAATTTCTACATTTAAACATAGATGAAAGACTCTCATGGACAGAACACATAAAAATTCTTGAAAAAAAAAAAACTGTCATCTATCTGTTATAGGCTAAGGGCTCTTAAATTAGTGCTGGACATTAAAACCTTAAGAATGGTATACTTTACACTTTTTCATTCTGCCATGAAATGTGGTCTTGAGTTCTGGGGAAATGCCAGTAGAAGCAAAAACATTTTCATAATGCAAAAAAAAGTGATGCATATAATTGCCGGTGTGAGCAAAAAAACAACCTGTAAGCCCTTCTTTTTATTCCTCCATATAAAAACAATGTATATAGAATATGCAATCTAGGCCTTTAAACTTATTAAACTCAACATAGAAAGCTACCCAAAAATGAAAACATACACCAGCATAATACGAGAAATGCACATAAACTAAGAACCATACAACACAACAGCTCACAATTTGAAAAAAGTCTCTATTATTCAGGTTTCAGGATGTACAACAATCTGCCAAAACACATATCCCAAGAAAAAAACGTAAATAAATTGAACAATTTGATTCATGACAAGCTTTGATGGACAATGTTTCTATAGCATTCAAGAGGTGGAAGAATACCTTAAGGACCTGTAGGTAATAGACTTGACTGCAATAAGCAGATCTCAGCTTATATATAACAGTAAAACTACATCTTCTACCCATCATCATTGTCACATTGCATTTTTTTTTAAATTATGAAAGCTATATTGTAGTTTACATAATCTTGTATTGTATGCTTGAATAATCAAGTACTGAATTCTTGTATAACTATACCAATGCTTGTGATTATTTTTTTTCTTTTCTTTTATCGTTTTTGTTTTTTATAATAATGTGAAATGTTTATTTATACCTTTATTACTAAAAGGCAATAAAGGGTAATTTATGTATATAAGTAAAATATGTATATGTATACTGTACATGTATATCTCAAATTGACAAGCCCAATATTTCATGAACAACAAGTTCAATACGGAATCTCCAGGGTGATGTAAAAAAATAAAAATAAATAATAAATAAGTAATCATTCTGGCATAATACTGTGACAGTGTCGAAGAACAGCGGGCATTGGTCGTTTAGCTTGGGAGTACTCAGGAGCAGAGTCGTCACAAGTTGATACCTGTTATGTGATACTTTTGGTTAGGGAGGTGAGAGGTAGCTGAAAAATGAAAGTGTGATTTTGTAGTATCGGCCTTCATCAGTAAGGGTAGGTAATTATAAGGTGTTTATGTTTGCACGAACATATATTCACAACAGTACACATTGCCCTAGGTCAAGAGACATTCAGTGCCAACTTGACAAACTCAAATAGTCAGCATAGCAGAGCCGAATGTGCTTAATATAAAATTAAGTCGTAAATTGTGAACTTAGTTAGCTCAGAGACTGGTTGGAGGGCATGTCATTTCACTAAAACAACCACTGAATAACATCCTAACCAAGTTTAATTGTACATTGTTTTTGTCACGCCAGATAAATTTACTTCGAGCATTGTGCGCGAGTGGGAAGCGGCGCCTTCTTGCTCGCTGCCACGTCTCCTCGTCGGAACTAAGCGGGCGAAACAATGCGCAAGTGTTTCGCATCGTGGGAATCATAACTTCTTGTAGGTACAACAACCACCGTCAATTTGCAAATGTAAGTCTGGATTTTTAAAATCTTTTCCACCGCGCAAGGCTGTTGTCGACTATCAGCCACGGAAGTTTAGCTTACAATCGTTTTATACACGTGCCACTCACTTTAGCAATAATGATGTAGGCTTCTACACAGCTAATAGAGGGCAGGCCCACTTTCATTGTGTATGTGTACAAGTGTAAGTTATTTTTTTTGTATAGGAAAAAATAGTGTCAAGAACAAGTCAACTTTTCCTGCATCTGTGTGTCTCATTAATTCCCAATACCGCCATATTGAATGAACTAACAACTCTGCATGCGGCATCACCACCTTCCACCTAATCAGCAACCCCCTCTGCCACATTCCAGAGCGAGAGAGGGGAAGACAGTGCACAGGATGCCAACCTCAAAACACAACAAAAGTAATAAGAGGTACCGTGCATGTAGTATCCTCTCACAAAAATAACATAGCCACGCTACTGTGCCGGGTAAGCTGTGACAATCAAAACACAACTGCATCGCGTCACTGCGACAGATCCACATCGCGCAACCGCTACATTCTGCAGCAACATGTACGGTATCCAGAGATTTATGTTACACTAAATTGCAGTAGTAATACGTATGTTAGTTCTTGAATTTTTAGGAAGGAACAGAGAGCACTTTAAAACTCTTAACAAAACTATTATCTTAAAATTCACTTAAAAAATACTCTCACAGGATTTTATGCAGCATGGTTGACAACATGGTCGAGAACAAGTTTCTGGTATAGCGCAGGGGTGTTTCTAAGACGTTTGAGGTTAAACCTGACATATTATAATTAAAAACTGTTTAAGTGGAAACAAGGTTACCACTGGCCTTTAAACTCACTCAACAAACATGGGTGCGACCCATGTCTAGGCACTTTGCCTGTAAGAGGCAGCATAACACTCACAACATAAACAACTGTTTAGGGGCGTTAGCACATATGGGGAACTTTTCCTACATTTGCTGGGGTCTTTTAGTACCGACATACATTTTGGCACTACCCGACGTCACAGAGGCGCGTCTGGGCGTCGCGATCTCTTGGCGCCACATGGCTGGGTGTGTTCCCTTATGCAGTTGTGGTACTGCCCGCCTCGATAGTTACAGTTGGTAGGTGCGGTGTGCACGATGAGCTTCAGCAGAGGGAATGTGGAATGGTCTGTGTGAAAACATTAAAATCAGAGACAGTAGCTCGAGCCTCACCATCTTAGTGGCCAATGCCCTCCAGGGAGAATTGATATTAGGTGTACCCAAGCTAGCGGAACAAAATACAGTGATCGAACTTGCAAAAAGAAGGCTTCTTTTTGGGGCATGAGAGCACTGCACAGTGTATCAATTCGGGGCAAAACTCCAAAAAGTGCACAACTCGGTAAATTTGGACACTTTTGAAAATGCAGTGCCAGAACAATATAGGACAGCAATGCAGTATTCATTAGACGAGAGACATGACATGTTTGCCAGCTCAGTCACTCAAAAACGATGTAGTCACAGTGCAGTATACATCCTTCTCTTATGGTATGACCCACAGCAACTAAAAATTATCAAAAAACAAACTGACGAGATGATAGCCGACAGAGTCATTGAGCCCAAAGAAAGCAGGTACAATGCCACAATCACACTGGCTCCGAAAAAAGACGAAAGTTGGCCTTTCTGTATGGGCTTCTGGCCAATCAACAAAATTACTCAGCATACACAGCCACCGTTCCTAGACATTCTGAGCTCCCTTACTTTATTGGGGAACACCAAAATTCTCACCATCCTCGTCCTGCACAGTGGATACTGGCAGGTACCAGTCAAACAAACAGATGGATGCAAAACTGGATTCACCACACCTGATGGGTGACGGTTCCAGTATTGCGTGATGCCTTTTGGGCTGAAATGTGCTAACAAAACATAGGTACCTATCATGGAGTTCTTTCCACACCGGGGATTCCTGAAATGCCTACTCACAGATAATTATGTGCAGGTCTAAGGCAGCAACTCGTGGGATTGTTGCACTGCCTGGTAGGTACAACACCATACGACCGACCAGTACCACCCACACGCGAACCCGATGGAATGCCGGAATCGAGAGCTCAAGACTCAGTTTAGGCTCAGAGTCAAGGACGACCCCACCTCATGGGCGAAGCACTTTCCAGAGGCCATGTTTTTCCTAAGGAACCAGTGGAACGAAGCGACTGGGGAATTACCTGCAGAACTGCTCCATGTCCATAACCTCACACTGCTGGGCGTCATTGAGATGTGCCGCGATGAAACGCCACTGGACCAAGGCACCGCTCAGGACGAGCGGGAGGCACGGTTCTCTACAGTCATGCACCACCAGGCCAAGTATGTGCAAGTTTTAGGCCCAAAGCCCAGCACACCCTCATTCCACCTGCATTGAAACTGTACTCGGACGAGTGAAACAATGCACTGCACATATCCTCTTCGTTTCTTGCGACTCCTCTTGATGATTTTGTGCCTGTGCTAGCATAATTACTAAACACGGCTTTCTGCCGGTAATCCATTTAAAACTTGCCCTCCTCGCTAATCAGTGTTCGCCCAGACCCAGTTTTAATTAGGCCTTTACCCAGGCGGCACCTTATGGGTCATCGAAACCTAATCTTTCTAGCATCTTTACTGCCTTTTACTCCTGCTCCAGTTGTCTGAGCCATTGGTCGAAATCTTCGAGTCGTTTCCCAATCTTTGTAGCAAAGCTGTTCCACTTCTCAAAAATTTCTTTGTTTGCCAGTATAGCTTTCAGGTCTACATTAACTATCCCGTAGTCTTGTAGTTGTGCCTTGAATTCCTCTCCGATGTCTTCGGTCTTGGGACATTCCAATAATACATGCTCCATCGTGTCGTCTGTCCCACAAACATCACACAAAGGTGAATCTACGAATTTCATGCTGTACAACTTAGCCTTGAAGTTTCCATGTCCTGTCATGAGTTGTGCACTGTAGTGGTTTACTGTTATCCAGTTTCGCTTCATCCTGTTTTCCACTTCAGGAAAAAGCTCGAATGTAATTCTCCCCTTTTCTGAAGTTTCCCAAGTTGAATGCCACCTTAGCAAGGTTTGTTCTCTAGCCATTTTCTTATCTAATGATGATGTCGTCCATCTTTGCCGTCGGCGTTGTTCGGCCAATAATCCTCTTTCTCTGGCTAGCAGATCCACAGGCAACATTCCAGCCAGGACAGGCAACACATCATTCGATGTTGAGGCATATGCCTTTGTGATACTTAACAGTGCCGACCTCTGAGCACTGATGAGCTTCCTTCTCGCTGCCACCAACTCTCCTCTGTGATACCATATGACTGAGACATAGGCGATAATGCCCTCAAAGACACTATGATAGATTTTCTTTAATGTCCTGAAGTTTAAGCCCCATTCTGTAGTTCCAATGGATCTTAGACGACTGAAAGTCACAACAGCTTTCTTACTGACATAATCAATATGCGGCAGGAGAATCTCCTCTTATCATCCAGGATGACTCCCAAGTACTTGTGCTGGGATACACGTTGGACAGGCCCTCCTGCAAATCGCACCACTGGAGACCGTTTAAGTTTGCCCTTTAGTAGCATACACTTGGTCTTCTGTGTAGAAAAGGTTAATTTCATTTTGCTTGCCAAGTCTTCAACACGGGGTAGAATCTCTAACGTTTTTCTCTCTAATGTTGCTCTGGACCCACCTGAGACGAGTATGAGCCCATCGTCTGCGTATCCCAGGACAGTGCAACCATCTGGCATTTCAAGATCTAGTAAGCAATCAAATAAAATATTCCAAAGTATTGGTCCAAGTACTGACCCTTGAGGGCATCCCTTTGTAAGAAGTTTTCCCACGGAATTGTTTCTTAAGCTGTACCTGCTTCTTTTTTCTTTGAAGAAATCGAGAATCACTGCATATAAGTTCTTAGGGCAACCTTTGGTTTTAAGTTGATACATAACTTCAGGCCACCAAGCATTGTCAAATGCTCCTGCAATATCGAGGAATATAGCCATGATGTATTTGGCATTGCAGGTGTCGACATATTCCTTTACATCGTGAAGTGCTGATTCCATACCAAGGCCTTTACGAAATCCATACTGCCTTTCATTTAGGGCTCTGTTTGCTTCTAATGCTGCAATTAGCCTCCTGTTCAAAAGTTTTTCAAATGATTTGCCAAGGACTGGTAACAGTGTTAGTGGCCGGTAAGATTTTGCTTGTGTTGGGTCTTTACCCTCACCCTTATGCAGGATCCTCACAATGCCCTTTTTCCATATCCTTGGGAACATGCCAGCCTGGAGTAAGTCGTTGTACAGGTTCAGTAGATGAGTCTTAATTCGTGAGTAGCATCTCTTAATGATTTCTGCACCAAGACCATCATGCCCAGGAGCCTTGCCATTCTTTTACCCATGAATGGTAAACTTTAATTCTTCTGGAGTGAATTCTGGTGAATCTTCTGTATCTGGTAGCTCTAATATTTCCCACTTTTTGCTGGCATGCTCCTCAGTATCATCAGTTCGAGAGTCATCCGGTAACAGAGTGTTAATTAGCAATCTCATGCTTAGGCTCATGTCATTTAATGGTGCTCCATTTTCTTTAAGGGAGGGCGGAGGCATTGTCCTTTTTAATTTACCAGAAAATACCTTGTACACTACACCAAAGGGATCTTCATTGCCTTTCTCAGACACAAATTTTGTCCAGGACTTTCTTTTCTTGTGTCTTACCCTGTTGAAGTAAGCCTGCTTGAGAACCTTATATTCAGCTGCCATCCTCACTCTTTCTTCTCCATGGAGTCTATGAAGTCGTTTCCTTGCCCTCCGAACTCTGCCTCTTTCCTCTTCAAGTTCTTTGTCCCACCAAGACATATATGGGAGTCCACATTGAGTCTTTTTCAGCACTTGGTCACACATACTTTTGATGACTCTTGTGATGGCTTCTGCTCTAGTTTCAAGGTCTACTGCTTTGAGGTTGGCTTCTTCCATTTCTAGCTTATTCAACAGGGCAAGGTCAAACTGCCTCCAATTTGCATTTTTGTGTTCATACCTGATTTCATCCTGCTGGTCAGCTACATTGGCAATTTACTGTCGTTTTTCACCCGTTACCTCAAATATTATGAGCCTGTGGTCACTCGATGAGTCCTCAGTGACTCTCCATTCATGTACCATTCCATGTGCTTTATTATTTGTAATAGTTACATCAATATTTGACTCTGTTCCATGAGCTGGAGACACATATGTTGGTAGGTGCCCTTCCAGGTTCTGTTCATGAAGTTCTTGAGCTAAAATGTACTCATTTAGTTCTTTCCCTGCATTGTCTGTTGTAAGGGAGTGCCATAGTTCTGACTTAGCATTAACATCACCACAGATGACCAGTGGTTTTCCATGTAGAAGATCAATAATAACATCCCATATGTCTAGATGATCCCTGGTATTATCCATGTACTGGAAGTATGAGGACACCATTCACAGCTGGAGGGATGGAGTTGTAATCTGCACACACACATTGTGTGTATTAGATACACTGCTGATCATAGTCACATCTATCATATTGTTTGTCCTTAGTACTCCAGCTTGGACATTCTCACCGTTTGTAAACACATCGCCCATTAGCCCTACCACTTTACCAAAGGGAGCATATGGCTCTTGGAACAGTACCAAATCCAGATTGTGCTCAATCACCACTCTGTTAAGCTCAGAGGTCGCCACTGCTGATCGTTGTAAGTTGATCTGACCACACCTCAATTGATGGTTCATCATCCTAAAAGCCATATCAATTCTTGATGCTTCCACATTGATGGCTCGCTCATAGGCCGGGCATTCCCTGGAGTCAACTCGGTGCTCAAATGCCTTTTTGTCCCTTGTACAGTTGGCACATTTATCACCTTAATTTTTGTTTGGGCAATGGCCAAGTATGTGCAACAGTGGCTACCCAGAATGCAGTGCCTTCCGTATGATATCGATGCCAATTCCCTGGTGTGCAAGAGGAAACATCCTTTATCGAATGCCGACAAAAACTACTGCACAGGCCAGGCGAAAAGGTGAAGCGGACCACACAGTGTGTTAAAATGCCTGTGCCAAATCGTTCATCATCCAGGTGAACCTACGCCGACACATCAAAGTCCACCGTGACGATCTACAGGTGTTATGTGTGTTTAGTTGGCATGAGTCACGGAGACCATGGGTTATGGCGGACACGATGTATGTTGTTGTCGGTAGTGTGACATTGTCTAGATGATAAAATAGTTTGTATTTAGTGCAGTGCAGAAAACATAACAATGGGAAACTGGATTCGAAGCCACCACCGAACATGTCACACCAAAGTCAATATCCCTCAAGCACCAGCCAGCAACGTCCAGTTGTGATGTCACACTGCACGAGGCCGATGAGAGTGCACCAATGACCGGCAACCAAGTGCCCTACCAGCCATTAGGAATTCTGAGAAGCGCCAAAGTGTCAACCTGGGAAGGCACCGATGCAAATGTAAGTCTAACAGACCCCACATCGCCTACACCTCATTTAACGAGCAGTAACAGCTGGGTACACCAGGCCATCATCGTGCAACACTGACTACACTGCCAAAACCGGACCTAGCAGCATGACATCACAGGATGATGGAATGTCGCCTTGGATATACCTTCGATGCTCAAGATGCCCACAGAGGGATCATGGGCGCAACACTCGTCAGCATATCACGACAGTGCATCTTGAACCAGTACAGCACTGGGGAAGAGCCCGACGTGGCTGTAACAACAGAACATGTAATGGCATGACCTCCCGGGACACAAGGCCTGGTTCCCCAGAGACAATGAGATCGGCACACAGCATCAAGTCACCATGGCAGACAATGCACAGGAACGGTGGTAACCATACTGCCATGACTGTGAGCAACTACTGAGCGCCTGGCTGGTCCTCTATCCGAACCATCGCCACAGAAGACACGCAGATCACAGTGCAAAAGACAGCTACACGCAAGATAAAGAGACGAGGCCGTGCACCCCTACGGCACACTGCAATGTATGGACCCTGCTCCCTCACTGCTCACGCCACCACCAGTCGTCACCAACGTCCATCGGGAGGCATGTCGCCCTCGACCGCACCGACAGTGGCCATACGACTGTGGTGAGGACCACAGGCAGTGACAAAGGGGCTTCCCAGGAGCGGTCATTGACGTGACTTACCCTTTGGTGGCCTTTTAACCCTCTGTCACATGACCCGTCTATGTTATGTATACATCTCTCCGGATCCACACATAAATACGAATTTATTAGGAGAATTCTTATAAATATTTTTTTAAATATTGGCAAAACGAAATATTCCTTGGAATTACTATTTCTGACTCATTCTACATGGTAAAGTATTGTTTTTTTCACACAGCATGTCACAAAATCTTCTGCTCAAATTATTACGAAATTAAATTTGCATCCAGCAATGAACACTGGTTCATACTTTCCAGCAATAAAACAACAGAGCAGGGTCACTGCTGGAAATAATGAAAACACTGCACAGCAATTTAGGCGCCTTGCGTGTACGAGCAGTGTGACACTAGGCGTGCACATCTCAGTATCTATTTTGCTTCTTCGTGTCTGAGTCTCTAATACACACAGCCACTCCAGGTACGTGGCGCCCTTGACATTCTCCAATTCTACACTGCATGAACTAATTACTACAGAGTGCGAAAATTTACGAAAATATTTGGGCCAGTTTAGTCTACAGAATGCCGTAATGATTATATTGTGTAGCTAATGGTGAATGCATTTTTCTTTAACATGTTTTAAGCAGCATTTACACGACATAAGTAACCTTTAAAACTTGTTTAAGAAAGTGACCTAAAAGTATCAAACAAAATCTTTATATGAAAATTTCTTACTCAACAAATATCTGGAAAGTGTTGAGGAAAGAGTACACATCTGATTTTTCGGTGCGAGCTTCCCCTACTTGTACAGAATAAATAAATATAGGTGTGAAGTATTTTCGAATATCTTTTTATATTTTAGCATTCGAGTTAACACGAGAGTTTTCGTACTATGTGCAGTGAAAAATCTACTCTAAGTGTTTAAATATTCTCGTTAGCCCAGTGAAATAGGATATACATATTCTCTAAGAAACGTATTTTAATATCGGAAACATTCTTAGAGTAACTATAGGGTAGAGTATCCTCTATACAGCTGCATACGAAATTGTGTGTTCAACATGTCATGTGACTTTAGTGAAATATGCGCGGGAGGTTTGAAATAACATTGAGAGAAAAGATAATAATTGCTTAGTAATCACAACTATGTTGGGTTATTTTGGTTCTTTATGAATTTATGAACTAAGGAGAGTATACTACAATTTTATCGCATAGTATAATAGCGTAGACATTTCAGAACGTCAAATGTAAACAATGTCGCCACATTACTGTTTTTCTTAAAACAGCTGTTTTTAGTTAAAAAGTAAATATTAGCTACGTACTTACTATAAGGTTTTGAACCGAGATCTCGGTGACACCACATGACTAAATATATATTCTGGAAGGTACGCTATGAGTTTCAAACAACACGACTGCATTTTTACAACGTGAAAACATAAATAAACAACACCAAACTCTCGAGACCATGTTGGACACACATTTGTGACGTCATGCTCCCTCTACTATATATTACCTCTATGGAAACATTCAACTTTGTTCGTGATTGTTTACCCTCTCTTTCTCTTATCGCACATGTATAGACCATTTAGAGTAGAAGGTATGCTACTTACTGTGGTTTTCTGCTCTATAGAACCATACACAACACTGTATATTTGAACATATTCTCCTCACTTTTTATATCTAACTGACTAGACATTCACACATCACAAAAACAATCGTTCAAGTGTGAGTAGCTCATGAGTCACGATTAGGAGAGAGCGATGTTGTGTATCAGGGTAGAAGACGGCAAGAAAAGGATGGTATGGTCGTGGATCACGAAATGCCTATTTGAAGGGCAGGGGGGGGGGGTTTGGCATCTTTGTTGTCCTCGTAAAATTAATAGGCTACTTCCTACCCTTAGCCGACATTTCGTAGCCTAAGCTGTTTGCCTTGCAACCTTGATTCGGCAAACAGAAAGTGTGTAGTTCAACATGTTGAAGTTTTTTTATAATGCCTTCAGCTTTTTGTACCACAAAAATATTCATGTTGTTTTGCTGGTGATAAGTGGAACGAGGGAAATAGTAGACATAAGTCACAGTTTAATTTATTACATTTTCCATAGCCCTATGGGGGAGGGGGGTATTTTGAATTGGTTTCCCTGTTGTCCCCTACCCTAACCATATCAAAGTCACGGCACTTTTGTAACCTGATAGATCGCCGACTGAAATATGCTGCTTCTGCAGATTTGCTGCAAGTACTACTATTGAACTTATGAGTAGTACGAAAGAACATCCAACGACTGGTTAGTTTTTTCATTTGAAATGTTCTACAGCCCTAAGGCCGTGGCCGATGTAAAGAGCTCCATAGAATGTAAATAAAAAAATTAATGTGACCATTTCTACCGAGTATACTACACTTACTACTGTTTCGTAATCGTTTTGTTGAGTTACAATACTGGTTTATTTGCGCAAAATTGGCATAAATCGCTTACTTCAAGGTAGGTAGGTGTTATGTCATTTCTTGTATACTCGTACCTCCGTGATAGTGTTATTTTTATCTATGAAACTTTCCGTCTTGTGTAGTTTGCGTAGGAAAGAGTTGAGGTTATGTTGTAAGTTGTCAGAAAGCAAGCGTTGTGTTTATTTAAAGTACGTTGTCTGAAAAACGAACGCAAAATGGTAAGCATTTGCCATTGCTATTTTTAAAAATAAATTAGTGTTTTGGTAGTATACTATGTGATGGTACTGTAATGAACAGACGTGGTTAGGTGTCATTGAAATGTGTTCGCGCCCCATATTAACTGTTGTATAAAATATATAATTAAGTATTTACTTGGGTGGTTAAATAATTGGTAGTTGTTTGCTAGGGCCTAACTTTTGGAAAGTTTTACATTTTTTCTTTATTACCTATATTTTTGCATAATGTATAAAAGTACCGTATAGTGTTTCATAAAGTTTATTTCTGTTGCAATGTGTAAATAGACCTACGTATCCATTGCTTACCATTAATTATTTACCTCCTTGGAAAGAGGCTCTACAGTGGACGAAAGGACAACAGTTGGAAGGTCTACAAGGAGGATGGAGGACGGAGGAAAAAAAAGAACACACTATTTATTTTTA